>JAOBYE010066675.1:0-36621 GCA_025403585.1 Parazoanthus swiftii
ATAAACAATCTGTCTAGCAACAACAGTGTGAATTTTCTTTGAAAAATTATGCAACTTGGTCAAAGGTGTGTATTTGAAATGCAGAATTTAAGCTGCAGTACTCAGAAATTATCTCAGTCAATGACGGAAACTAACTCCGAAAACATCAAAAATAATGTAATTTCAATTATTATTACTTATATCATCATTACGTAGGAACCACCCCTCGCCTAGTGGAAATTTCGATGAGCGATCTGGATAAAAGCAAGACAGATAATATAACTTTATCCTATTTATGGAAACAACAAGAAACCGCTCTAAAATTCTCTAGGAACTATGGAAAAAATTAACGGAGATTGTAAAACTTACTTAAAGAAATGAAACACTCAAAAGTCTCACTATTTTTTACTGAAGAATAATTGACATATTCTTAAAGTTAATTATTGTAATTATTATAATGTTTAAATGAGTTATTCACGCCTAGTATTTATTGCTATTGACTCTGAAAAGTGTTGTATTGTGATGCAGATGTAACCTACACATATCCTGTGCCTCAAAACGAATCGGTGTTTTGATAATAAGCACTGAAGAAAAGTTATTAAATGAGTTTGGCTTGATGTCAACAGGAGGGTTCTATGCAGATGCTATTGCGTATGTCGGTGCAACGTGCAAGAAATGCAACCCAGGCACGTATGTGCATCCCACCAAAGCTCCTGGGAAATCACTTCAGGATTGCAACGTTTGTCCCGAAGGTAACGATTTTTTAAATTGATCAATCTTTAGTTTTACCTTTTTTCATAGGTACTTATTTGAATATTCATTGCATCTGGGTTCTATTGCGTATTTAAAAATAGAGCCATTATGGAATGTAAAAGTGCATTAGTAAAGAAAGTTTGGATGATTTGTTTTAAAATGTCGTTAATAGTCTCAGTGTCTTTGACGTATCTTTCAACCTCGGGGACACTCCGAAATGGGACGTAACGGGATGCATGTTGTATCTTTCAGGGGTTAAAACTGCTGGCTTTGGTACTCGTCAAAATTTTTAACGTTGAAGCGCAACAAGAGCAGTTAATAAATTACCTTTAGGACATCCTGTGTCACATGTACAATGATCTGCGTTAAAAAAGCTTGTTATTGTTCTGGGGAGATGTTCCATTATTTTATCCACGGCCCACCGACATTTTTCTAAATAATATGGCTTAAATGTTTATGTGTATTACTCGACGATTTTTTAGAGCCACACTCAGAATTGTAAATATCGAAGCTGCCACTTAAAATCTTCCAGGAATTATTCCTGTCTTGTTATGGAAAATTTCTGAACTGGAAAATCACGTTTAGCAGAGACAAAACCATGGATTGTCACTATCTAGTCAATTTGTTTGACAACGTCACGAAAAAGACCACTTAATACACAAGACGAAGACAAACGTTTATCACAAATGGTTTCATCTGATATATCTTAAGCCACAAATTTTAAATTCCATTTTTATCATAAAATATTTTACTTTTAACATAGACTGCAACGTTTACCTATATTATGATGATTTTGTTTTGATACAAAACTTTGCTTTTCTAGGAACGCAAACTAAAGCATTCGCCAGACATAAAGCTTGCAGTTGTCTTCCAAACTTTTATCGTGTAGACCGCTTTGCTCGTTGTTTTCAATGCCCAGCTCAAGGAACCCAGTGTGTCGACGACTTTCTAACTCTCAAACCCACGTTTTACTGGAAGTGGCAAGACAAGGAACAGAAAGAAAGGTATAAGGCGTTTGTTTTAAACATCAAGATAACCGACGGTTCATATAATACAAGCAAATCCAAGTTTAATGGATCTCTCCCAAAACCGTATGCTTGTCCTCGGCCAGAATCTTGCAGAGGAGGTATCGATTCCAGTTGCGCTCCGGGGTATGTTTATTTGCTGAGATTGGTCTGTGATAAACTTGTTGCTTTTAACATTACTTGCTTAATTTTAGGACATTTAGGTCAAACGTAGTTACGCAGATTTTGCATGAAGATAATTTTGACAAAGCAAGTTTTGGTGAAACAGGCAAGCGGAAAAGGAAAAAAAGCAATTTAGGGACGCAAATGAGCAAAAAGAAAAGAGTTAAACAAACATACAGCGACACAACTTTCATAACAAAAAAAATGTCTTTTGTACAGGACAGTCCCTACTTTTTTTCAAACTTGCGTAAGTCTGTCAGAAGTTGCAAATTGTGAGTCAAAAGAAACAAAAAATATCGCCTTGCGTCCAGTTACAGTAAAAGCCCGCGTATAAGATCGTAAGTTTTTCTAAGTTAGCCTAAAAAGATACAGTTCTAATATAATTGGTACTTTACTGGGAATTAGGCTATTTAAGTTCTTAAACAAGTTCTTAGTTTCTAAACAAAAATTCATGTTTGTCAGTGACGAACATGGCCTGTTTATTTGTATTAAATACATAAAACATCTATAAATGCGTCTAATCTAAGCATCCATTATGCACTTGCATATCATATATACCCATGTTAATATCATATGTACCCATCATGGGGAAGAATGGCTATTGTTCTCTGGACATTTACTTGCAGTTCACAGCCGTTGCACGGGTCTGCATAATTATTTCTACACATGCCGCTCTTCGTTGCTTATTGGCTAATAGCTTCGCGGTAAATTTGGCCGACTTTCAGCAGCCATATTACCAGCTGTCAATCAAACTTAGAAGGTGATCAAACTGTTAAAGTTGCGAGTTTGCTTTCTATTGTCTATGTCAGCAATTAGAAGCTGCATTGTTCAGGTGGATTACTGTCTGAACTCTCTTGAGAATTGGGGGTGCTTAAGTTTTTACGAAAATTTACAAACTTTTCTCAAATTTAGCGGCTATTGTTTTAGTTTTACAACATTACTCGGTATATACTTTGAACCGGTTCGTTTTCGAACGTTGTCAAGGCTTACGCAACCGAGTCCGCAGTACCATTAAGACGAATAAAAGAAGAAAGACAGCTGGTACCTTCCGAGCCGTCTAGTCTTTTCTTCTGTACGCCAGAGATTGGCGATGTTACTTTACTATCAACCTTATTCACACCCTCCAACAATTCATAGTGAGGGTTGCCACATAATACTGCCATTATTTCTTTCATTGCCAGGGTTTTGGCTTCAATTTCATTAACTGGTAGAACGTATTTTGTTTGATTCAAGAAATCAGTGTTTGATTGAATTTCTTTAAATATGAACCTGTTTCAAATTATAGGCTAAAACAGGTTTTTATGTAAAGGGGTCTAAATGGACAATTTTATCCTAACAGGTTCTTAAATTTTGGGTTCTTATACACGGGTTTTTACTGTAGTCTAAGTCAATACAAATCTGTTTCAAAATAAAGTGCATTTTGAGCGCAAGTTGTGAGTTTTGGTTGACTTGCAAGGACTTGCAAGTCCGTCTGACCAAGGTTTCTTTCCGGAAATCAAGATTCAGTTGTTTCTAAGGGTCGCATAAACGTAACCGTAATGCGTTTATCCATTGTAGTTGCAAACGTTGTTTTTTCTTTTCAAAGAGTAAATTTAGGTCGTGTCGGGCGCCAACTTGATTATTGATCAAGTTCATTTTTTAAACAAATATTTAAATAATATTAACAAGCAATTAAAACACATGGTAACGTCCCACAATGCCTTTCTGCAGGTACGAAGGTCCCCTGTGCGCTGTTTGTAGTGCTGGTTTCTATAAGAACATGCTGTCTTGTCGGAGGTGCCCTTCCTCCCAATGGATGATTGGACAGATTGTCCTCGTGGTATTAGCTGTTGTCGTGGTTCTGTCCCTGCTTTGGTGGTTTGGCAAACGAAAAGCAAAGGAAACTAATCGTAAGGTCACCGACATTTTTCTTTCCAGACTAAAAATAGTCATTGGTTTTTACCAGGTAACCGCTGGCACTATTGAAGCATTTGCGTACGTAAAATGGCCAGCCTTCCTGTCCGACATTGGGAAAGTTACTGCTGTAGTTCAGCTAAACATATTGCAGATTGCACCTCTTCAGTGCATGAACATCCACCTTCGTGTGAGCGCGTTTGACAACATGTATCTAATGCTGGTTTTTAACTTATCAATTGTAACAATGGCAGTGTTTGTATACCTTTTAAAGTATGCCTCACTTTACTTTAAACGAAACCAAACAATGGAGCAGCGAAAAACGGCCCTGTCCGAGACCCGAGTTACCTTGTACAGAAACACAATTCTTGTTATTTTCATAATTTTTCCTGGCACATGTTCTAGCATTACACGAGCAATCCCCTGTCACGAGATCTGTCAGTCTGAAAACGACACGCAAAACTGCAGAAGCTACCTAAGAGCGGATTACAGCATCGAATGCAACGCATCCTATATCAACAAAAAACGTGCTGCATACTGCTTGATGCTTTACATAATCGTTATTCCAACAATGGCTTTTCTCTTATTGTTTAGGCACTTTAAGAAACTTCACAAAAAACAAAAAGACCCAACACATTTTCTAAACGAGGCCAATAAATATTTTGCGTACGAGGAATCTAACGTTACTGTCTTCAATGATCAAAATGGGAACACTCCAAACCAAAAGGAAGATAATATCAATGATGAGAAGGTTGAGTCAGAGCTTGTCGACGCGATGGCCTTCTTGTATGAGAATTACGAATCCAAGACTTGGTACTGGGAACTGGTGGAAACCATTCGAAAAGTCCTTCTAGTTTCTTGTCTAATACTAATTGGAGAAGAAAGCAGAGCTTATGTTGGCCTTGGATCCATCGTGTCTGGCTTCTACGCCATATTGTTTGCATACAAACAACCCATGGTTGATACGTTTGAAAATAGGATCCAGATGTTGTCCTTAACGGTGACATTTGCCAACCTTGGAACGGGAGTGATCATGAAGATCCCAAAGGAAGCTGCGCAGTTTGCAAGTAATTCCTATTTGGATGGCGTTGTTGTGGAAGTGTTACTCGTCGTCGTCAATTTATCAGTTATGCTCGCACTTGCTGGTAAGTTTAAGAGGTTAACTAATGTTTATGATTTCACATGTCAAGCTTTTGGCAAATGGCTCGCATTTTGATGCATCTAAATTAATATAACTTACGTCTTACCTTGTGGATTTGAAGCAAACTGACTCATTAGAAAGTAAACTGAAAAACTTACATCGACTCGGTTACAGATCTAAGGGAGGATTCATTATTTATCAAGAGGACCGGGTCGTGTAACCTGAATTAAACTTGTCTATTTTTTTCAAAGCCCGTCTTGAAATTCAAGCAATTTTTCAACACCCGTCGGGGGTTCCTAAAAAAATTTCAAGACCCGGTCTGAAGTTAAAAGACCGTAAAAATGAGAAATAATACTGAAATTTATGTGAAGTGCAGTTTAATTCGTCTATAAATGTATTTTTTTAAAAACAATAAAACTGTTTACTTTTATTTTATTTTAACAACTGCGATGTTGCTTTTTTTAAAAAGTGAAAACAGAGAAGCTTATTATTTTTAAAGCAAAGGCAATAATATCTAGGCGCTAATAAAAAGCGTCAGAAAAGCAGAGCGCGCGTGTGTATCTTAAAGTCGCGGTGCATGGGTGACGTGACATCCATTTACTTCACGCACCCCCGCCATCATCGAGTGTCAACAGGAGGGGAGGATATAGAGTCAGTAAAACCAGAAAAAAGTATTTTAAAACGTATTTGGAAAATTTGCAACTATTGGCAGCCCAGACAAATGAACGTGTGTGACAGTGACCGTCAGCAATGTCCAATCAAGTAGAAAAACTTCGTCATTTTTATTTTTGAGGCGGGCCCACTTTGTACTTGGCTTATAACATTACTTTTCAAAGCCCGTGATTTTACCGCAAAACTTTTTCAAGTCCCGGTCTTTTTCAGCAAAAAAAATTACAAGACACGACCCGGTCCTCCCGATAAATAATGAATCCTCCCTAAATTCGTTTAAATTCGAATCAAACGCAGCTCAGTGCAAGTAGGCGGAGGTCGTGGCAAGTCGATGGTTAAAAAAACTAACTTACGAATCAAGTTACGAACTTGTGTTAACTTACTTCCAGTTGAACGGACTAGACGTGTAAGGCATGCGTGATCGATTCTGGCATATGGTACCATCCCGCAACTCCTTGCGCGCGCGTTTTCTTTCCCAAAATGGCGTTCAAATTCCAGACTGAATTACGACTCGTGTTTTTTTTTTTTGCCTGAGTTGTTTTCTGGGATGGTGCCATATGCCAAATCGAGGCGGCGCGCTCTGATTGGCTTACTGAGGTCGCGTGAGAAACTGCCGATCGTCTGGTTTGCTATGAGGCTTAAAAAAACTGGACGTGGTTTTAGTTTAACTGAACGTCCTTACTTTCAGTCTGCCGAACCACAACGATTTTTGGAGTTGTAGCATTGTGTCTTTAATATTCTGAAAATCAAATAAAAACGTGATGAACAGAGCAATAACTAAAAGAGACGCTGCCTTGCCGAAGCAAGACAGTCCACTTTTATATGCAAGACAACATCATGGCGAAATGAAATGTTTAAGACAAATTAACTTTAAAAATAAAGATAATAATTTATCTACCTACCAACCCTAATTTCCAGAAACGCAAATGTGTTTGACGTCTCACTGTTATCCGTATAGTTTTGTTTGTTGTTCAGTAGTAGGAGATGAAATTAAGAAGTAGACTTTTTCGAAAAGGTTGTTGTGTGCCCCGAGCGGGAATCGAACCCACGTTTCCCTTTATTTGAGTCAGGAGTGCTAACCACTACACCATCAGGGTCCACCACGAGTTAGTTCGTGAGGATACCTGGATCCATTTCCATTCGTTCGAGTGAAGTGTAAGTGCGGCCAAGCACTACTGACAGTACTGTAGTATGTTTCCCTTCAATAAGGCTCAGATTTAATGAAATAACAAATGTGTGAGGGGATTATGAAACAACAGCACTGCTCGTTGCTGTTAGTTTCAATTTATGTTCGGCTTTTTTTCCATCAAATGCACAGTGACAGTTTTTTGAAATAACTTTTCTGAAATATATATTTTATAAGACCAAAAATATTTGACACGCAGAGCGGCACTGCATACAATTTCGGGGTTGGATACCCAGCACCCACCATGATTTTCCATATCCAGGTTTACCTCCAGCCAGATCGATTTTTTGCTTTCTGCAGAGTCGACTTCGAGCTTACTTCAAAGCCCAATTGTTTGAGCAAAAACTCCGTAATGCTCTTTCAAGAACAACTCCTAAACAATACTTTTCTATTAGCCTTTTATCCAGCTTTTACCTTATAATACCCCTTCTTCGTACTTAAACATAGTTTAAAAGTACACAATTTGAACAGGTTAATTCACTAACTTTTAAACTTTGATGTAATGTATTGCACATATTGTTATTGTATAAGGTAGTTGAAAATCTCTTTGCTCATTTTTTAAGAAAAGGGCGTCTCAAACAAATCTATACCTACTTTTAGAACGTTTTTCGCTACCATTTTTGGACTGAAAATAAACTTCGCAGTTTAACACTGTTTTTCTTCTAAAGGAAAGTGCTTGGTCTCTTTGGGAGTCATGTTCTTGGAGTGGCGAAAGAACCCAACTTGTTCTGCTGAATGTTGTCTCGCCATGTTTCAGCCCATGACGGAACTGGGTGGCACGTTTACCGGTATGTCGTCAACCAACATCAGACGACAGCAAGCATTTTCGTTGGGAGAAGGCCCGACAAGTATCCGCTCTTCGCTTGGAGCGCAGTGCAACTTTGCTGTTACAGAAGATGATTCCACCCCTACCTCAAATTCAAATTTTAAGGAAACCAACAAAGCTTCATTGCTCAAGAAAAAACATGAATATATGATGCCAATGATCGTAGCTGCAAGACGGCAATGTGACAAAGAAATACAAACTGAAGAAATGGCGTCAACTTCGCCTGTTTATCGGCAAAACAGCAGTGCTTCAGCCAAACATTATGGTGAAACTCATTTTTAGTTAACCGAAATTTCCTACAGGGCCGTAGAAAGGGGTAAGGCCGGGGGAGCCTTGACCCCCAGTTTTTTCCCCAGCAAATGTGTCAAATGTAACAAGCTCAGAAAATTGCTCCAAGTTTGAGAAAAACTTGTCATATTTTACTAGTTTTAGTCACTCTGGATTTGTTTCAAATGGCGTTTAAAACCCAGGAAACACGTATTTAGACAAACTAATTTTCAAAATTTCCCATGAGCACTCCCCGGGACCCCCCAAAAGGCTCACACCTTCGGCTCTTGGCAGTGCCCCCCAGTTTTCCAAGGCTTGCTACTGCCCTGTCCTAGCTAACAGTTGTTGTTTTATTCAGAATAAATACCCCCTGGAACTTTTAAAGTCTAGCTTCTCTAAAAGGCACACTTGGACCATTCTCAGGGAGAATTAACGAAAAGATGGACCAAAACTTACAGTGAAAATTGCATGTGGTTGGAGTAGTTAAAACGAGTATTGCATGCGTATCCCAAATGCGTAGGTTGAACGCGGCCGCTGTCGCATTTTGTCGTTATTTTTCTATTAGAAGATGGTACCGTGCTATTGTAAACTCTTTTGATTTTAAAAAGTTCACATTTTTTGTAAATTAAAAAAATGCGACCATGCTCAAAAGTTTGTCTGCCCATGGCTGGACCAACCGGACCGGTTCCGCCGGGCCTGCGTTATTATGCATGTTCGATTAGTGAAGGTCTGTTTACAAAATTGTTATTTCAACATAGCTTCTCCTGAAAATGAAAAAACCTACAGCACGAAAAGTCTTCTTTGCCAAGACCAAATATACGACAAAAGACATACGAGGCCCACAAAATGCTCCTTTGATATCAAGTCCGCAGTCAACAAAAATAACAATAATAATACCTTTATTACAACGTTGTACAAAAATAATATTTCTGGTATTTGGAACAGTCTAGTTCTTTTTGTCACATTGGGTTGCAGTTAGTTAGTAAGACTGCCACTAAATAGAATACAGTAAGTTGCAACACAAATGCAATGTCGTGTTATTATGACACACTTGGTATACTTTCGATAACCGAGAGCGGAATTTATCTCCAACTGCAATTTATATGATATCGTATATTAATACCGTGTGATCACACACACCGTTTGTAACTATGTTGTCCACATATGATGATCAATTTGACATTCAACGTCAAAAAATTTGCATTAAAAGACATAAAGCTCTTGCTTCTTTAACGGGTAAATTTGTTACGTGATTATGAAGCTTATTACTAATAGCGTTCAATAGCGACAACAACAACAACAACAGTAATGATAATAATAATAATAATAATAATAATAATAATAATAACAATAATAATAATAATAATAATAATAATAGTAATAATAATAATAATAATAATAATAACTTTTTGTATGAAAAAGTATTTTTTTGCATCACCATTAAGAAAAAATCTAGCCTGCTAGCAGGGAGCTTGTTTTTTTCCTCAGATCTGCTCCTTTCCCCCGCACCAACAAGTAATCATGCAAGATTTACAAACCTCTTTGTTTTGAATAAATCTGGAATGTTGCCTGCAAAATTAATTATGAGTCATGTTTGAAACTTGATTCCAATCCATTGTTAATCATGAAATGTTCATCATAATTAGATTTGCTTGTTTGTTTTCTTTCTCAGTATGGATGGTGCAGATTTGTGCTTTGAAGTTGTCAACAGAGTGAATGCTGGGTTTGTGTACAGTGAAGCAGTTGCCAGGTAATTTCTTCATTACAGATCATATTTAATTTGATTTAGATTTCTAATATATTAATTAAATTACTGTCAACAGTCATGAGACGAGATCGAGCTGTAACATGTCATGTATATTTTCAAAATTACAGAAAGCAGTTTTAAAGATGTGGCTTAACTCTTAATTAATGTTGACAAAAATTATTTGAGATTGTCTGAGTTAAAGTAATTAAAAACCTTGCATTAGTAAACCATTGTTGGAACTTGTATGAAAACAGTAAAGCTTTGAGATGGCTTGCATTAATAACTGTCCTTTAACAGCTATAGAACAACAAATTTGATTTATTTTGAAAAGTGGAATTTCATTAAACTCGATCCAGTTGAGATTTTAAAAGGTCACCAGAAATGGATTTTTAACACTTTACATTTGATTAAATGATACAGCAGTCTGATATCTTGGCCAGCTCATAGATGGTTTGCAAAAATCTCTATTTGGCTGAATTCCACTCAAATTGGTAACTAATCATATTAAATAAAAATATTAGACAACATCAGTTTAATAAGTTTAATGAGACTAAGTCTAGGTTTTAGTTTTTTTGGTCATTTGGAGCAGTTGGATTTTTAGCTTTTTTCAGTCTCTCACTGATAGACAGTATAATATACAATACAATTTTATTAACTTTCCCTCTTGGGATTTTGAATGTTTATTTATAGACTGTATGGTACTGTACAAGTAAAATATTTAAAAACATTTAGATAAGTTAAAATCACAATAAACTCTCTGCCTTCGCAATTTTCTTAAAATTTGGTTGAGTTTTACTATTTTTCATTTGGTCATTGAGTGAGTTCTAAGTTTTTATTACATGAAGAAAGCAGTGGAGGTCCTGAGTCTAGCAACATAAATTTTATTTAAGCAGTGACAATGCCTTGTGTTGTAGTGATATATATCCGATTTTACTGATAGTTTGGTGCAAAAGTAGTCTGGTTCTAACTTGTTTTTGTGTTTGTACATCGCTAACGCATCGTGGCTGCAGAGATTCTTCTTAATCGGACTTCACCCTAGTTCTTGAATAACATTGGAATAATGGTTGAATTTCTTTACACCTGATAATATACCCTCTGCAAAGTTTTGTGAAGTTCCAAACCATATAGTAGAACAGTAAAAAAGTTTGCTAAATAGTATGTAAATGAGTTTAGGATTATCAGTAATTAAAGGTGTTCTGATCAAATAAATTGCCTACTCTGTTGATTTGGCATTAAGTGGTGAGAGGGACTGGATGGGTTGTTAAAAATGAAGCTAGAATCAAACATTACTCTGAGGTCTTTGCAATATGAAGCCTGAACAGGTCCCCTCCTATAAAAGGTACAGATAAAACAGATAATAACCCAGAGATTAGCTGTCGCACTCCAAGCAATGTTAACTATTAGTAATTGGTTTTATGTGGATGTATCAGGAGTTTGTTAAGACTGCACTATGCTGACACTCGTTGTAGGTCTTCACTGATTTACACAACCATTAACAAAATCAGCGATGCTTAGTCATGTCATTAGGATGACTGGTGTACCATGAAATTGTAGTAGTGTCTATTATTTCAGTCTCAAAAAATGGAATTTTATTCATACTTTAACTCTTGGTTTCAGGCAAAGCTTATTTATAATTAAAAGCTGTTAATTGTTATTTTTATTTGTTATTTTGCAGCCATTACATGCGGCAGGTTGTAGAAGCATTGTCTTATGTTCATGATCTGAATATTATACACAGAGATCTAAAGGTACAATCCAGACTTCGCATTAAATAAAATAAAATTTTGTTTGATTTTATTTAATATTAAGAAGTGTATCAAGACTAATGGTGTCAATTATAAGCCCTATAATGTGACTTACCTCATTATACTGGATGGTAAGTAGCCCCAGTGTGGGTGCAAATTATGTAACATGTAGAACATAAATCAAAATTTTTAAAGTTGTGCTTTTTTTGGAGGATAAATATGTCCTGTTTTCCCACCAAAACTGAATTGCATGTGGTCCAGTACAATGAGGTTAGTCATGTGATGCAAAGGGCCTATTGGTGTCAGGCTTCCAGAGACTTCCTTGGGGTGTCCAAAGGTGTCCCCATATGATACCACTTTGGTATATTGCTTAGCATGTTCTAGATACCTCAGGACACCACTGAGACACCTCTTGACATATCCAGACACCTCTGCATACCTCTAACAGGGTGATAAATAAAGCATTTACGATTATCAATAATGAATTATTCATGACTTAAATTTGGAAAATAATTATGGTGGATCATGGTTTTGACTTATGGTTTGACCTTGAATCACTAAGTAACATTTTTTGGTCTCATAACAATTCACAAACTTAATATTGAAGTAGTAATGTCCTATAGTCGCAGGATTTTGAGTCAAATAACGGGTCACAAAAAATCCTTTGCCACCCTGCCCTAGATGTGACAAATCTGGACACATCTAGACACCACTGGAAATTTTTATCACAACACACATTATTAGCAGTTTACTATCAAATTCATAGGTATGTTTATGACAACTTTTGTAGTTTCTTCTCTGACACATTAATTGATATTTGTATTGCCTGTTTGTTTGTTTCTTAGCCTCACAACATATTATTGGCCAACAAAGAAAACTCTGCTCCAGTGAAAGTGGCAGATTTTGGTGTTGCCATTGAGTTACCAGAAAATGGCTTGGTTGCAAGTGGTATGTATAATTATTTCAACTAATATGATGATGTGTAAGTGGGTATGTTTATTTCAATTTAAATGGAAATTATGGTTGTACAGATTACAATTATACTCAATTCACTGACATTGTCTAAAGTTCTGTGAGAATCAGGTAGAGAGATTCAGAATCTAGCTGCTAGATAATTGAAAGAGTGAACCACAAAAAATTGTATGGGGTTTAGAAACAGAAAGTAAAGAGATATTAATTAAAATAACCTATATTACAAGTAGCATTACTATATAATATAATATAGTTACTGTTTGTAATAATGTTGTTAAACTCTGTGATAACATTGGCCAGTGTGTTGCTTAAGAACTTCTGAACAACATTGTAAACTATTTTTCTGTCATGTGCAAGTATTTTGACAAACATGTGTGTTCAACTCCAACTTTTCCCCTTTCCCCCTCTATCAAGAAAGATAACAATCAAGATCAGGGATTAGCTTTAAGTTTTGATTTACCTACAGTTTGAAATTTTGTGGTTTTTGTGTAGCAGATGTTACGCCCTGTAATGATCAGTTGAAAATTGGCTTTAATTCAAAATGATTGCAAAAATAAAAATTTTACATCACTAATGATTTTTGTGGGCAGGGTTGAGCAATCTTTCTGTTGTTAAAAAATCCATTTTTGTTAATACTGTCATGCTCTTATGTAGTATGAAATGTCTTTTGCTACAGTCTGCTATGAAGCAATTTCTCACATTTAATTTCTCACTGTACAATTTGCACAACTGTGAAATTCATTATATTATGTAATTATTCATTATTTTGTTTTTGTAAAATTAATGATGAAGTCCCTCTTTTTAACAGGTAGAATAGGGACTCCTCATTTCATGTCGCCAGAGGTTGTCAACAGGGAACCTTATGGGAAGCCTGCGGATATGTGGGGATGTGGTGCGTGCATTCTTAGATCAATTTATGTCATTCTATGGATAAATTATTTGAACAGCATCCTCAGCAATAAGAATACAAATGACCACTGCTGTAGCAGAAATGTCAAGCCTCACAGTTTACCTGCAAGATTCTCAGAATGGGATTGCCCCATTCAGTCTCATAAATTAATATAACCTTATTATAAAATTTATTATAAGTCAATATTCATAAGCACAAATTCACATGATTGTATATATGACTGTGTATCTCATGGGTTTCTTGGATTCAGAGAAACAGATGAGAAAAACAGCATTTTAGGCATACTTGCTAGCCTCCTCTGCAGGGGTCTCCTGTGGTTATTTTTTAAAAAAGGTTGCCGGAAACTTAAGTGATGGCAGATGAGGGTTATATTATGGCAATTGATGGTAATTGATAGCAGTGGGGATAGTGACTGAGTTTGGCCCCTTGGCTTGTTACCCCAGAAATGACAACTGGAGATGACTGCAGAGGGGGCTAACATACTTCCAATGAATTCAGAAATCCTAAATATCTTTTGCTGGAGAAAGGGGGAGCATTCCACTGACTTGCTTAGATAGCTTGTGTCCTTCGACATAAGTTTGCATTGGCCCCTGAACTGCTACACTATTTTAGGGATGGAAACTAACTTTTTTATTACCCGCCAGTACCACAAAGAATCCACTATCCCAACATAAACTCCACCAGACCAACAACACTCTTATGGTTATGTATGTGTTTATGGATATGCTTAGTATGGTGTAGTAGCTTAGTACGGTTTAGTACACAAATTCCAATGGAATGTTTAGTCAGCCTCGCTCTTTTTTTTGACACTACTGCTTCCTGACCACCTTCAAGTTATATGTACCTTTGAAGAGTCAATCCTAAATCTCTTAACTTTTAAATTACTAAATGACATACAGGTTTGCTGACCCAGCTAATTACTCCATGTTCCTCTAATTTGGGGCCTGGGGGGAGGGGTAAATGAACAACTTGATATTGAAACTGTTTATGTTAAAGATGTTTTGGTGGTTATTTATTTAACACATTCACTGCAATTTGAGGGCAGATTATTTGAGGACAGATTATTTTGTCTTTTGTAGGTGTGATTCTTTTCGTGCTTCTAAGTGGAACATTACCATTCCACGGTACTGGGGAAAAGGTGTATGAATCAATAAAGAAAGGGCATCCTGCTGTAAGTTGTTCATGAAATGTTTTTCTCAGTCTTATTATAGTTATTTAGTTATTTTGTTTCATGACATCTCCAATACGTTCTAAGGCCTTTTCAGTGCCAGGTGGAAGTCAGTTGTGTCCAGGTGAACGGAGTACATGTAGGTGCACAAGGCACGCTGGACTGATTCTGGCATGTGGCACCATCCCACAACTCCCTGCTTTTCCAAAATTGCGTCCAAATTCCAGAATCACGACTCGTGTGTTTTTTTTTTGCCCAAATTGCTTACTGGGATGGTGCCATATGCCAAAGCAAGGCAGTGCGCTCTGATTGGCATACTGAGGTCACGTGAGAAACTGTCGATTGTGTGGTTTATATTAACTCGTCAATTTGTCTATATCCAGATGCGACCCAGACAGTGGGAGGGTATCTCAGAGCCTGCAAAGGATCTTATCAAAACGTTGCTGGAACCTAACCAAGAGGAACGAATCACAGCAAAGGATGCACTTGCGCACCCATGGTTAAGGGTAAGTAATGGTGTGTGAGGGACATGTTGAAATAATGACTGCGCATGCACGTGAAGTAGTAAGAGAAAAAAGCTGGGCAAATGTCTAAGATGGCATCTTGAAATCTAATTTTAAAAGCAAAAGTATGAAGTGTGTAACTTTTTTCAACCAAAAATTATGCGACTGACCTTTCACAGTGGACGAAGAAAAGCAAGAAAAGCAAGTTTGGCGTGATAAAATCCTTAACTTTTGTAAATTTTTCTTGTTTTTTTTTGCAAATTTTTGAGCTTGGTTGGCGTTTTTCCGACATGTCTGTGTGTGGTGGTTTGTCAGTAAAGTAATCTTTAAGATAAAATACATTAACTGTACAAAAAGACCTTGGGCCACATTTAATTAGCGTTTTAGTCAGATTCTTGTCCGATTTGTGCCTCCTTCCCCTCCCCCCTCCCCTCTGGCATAACATTGGTAAGTGCGTTAAACTATGGTTCCTATTCAAGGTGCGTCATTCTGCTGTCAAGACTGTTCTTGCGGGGATTGTCTAATGTACTACAAGTGTTTCTGTTTAATATATACCTGGTTTTGTCTTTACTCCAGACAAGAGATACTCCACGAAAAGTCCATCTTCAAGAGTCTGTGGATGAGATGAAAAAATTTAATGCCAGAAGAAAATTAAAGGTTTGGCTCTTCAGTCGCTGTTTACGGTGTTTTGTGGAACTTGGATGGGATTGTAAAATTACAGAAGTATAGCCCTTAGAGGGAAAAATGTGTAAAGTGCTGTCAGGTCACGATATCAAAATTCTAAAAATCTTAACTACAAGTTTGGCTAAGCTGTTCTTTTAGCAAGATTCAGATATTGGCATCAAAACTATTCTTTAAACTTTAGCGTCGACATGATCGTTATTTTTTGGGTACAGTTTTCTGAATTTGAGAACAGTCTGGCTTGGCATATTACTTCAGTGTCATGAAAATTTTTATAATTTATCAAATTCAAAACTAAAAACTTATAAAACCCCTTAATCGATAGAGCAGCTCAAAAGAAGAAATGCTCGCTCCAATTTTTCTGTCATATTATTTATGTTTCTGCCATTCAAGACAAGCTGGATAAATGGTCAATTTGTGTTTTTTTTTACAGTGCAACATACTTGAGTTTGTAAGAAAAAATGTCTCCTGAATCATCCAATTAGATTTAAGCAAAAATAAGAAAGTAAATAAGTTGATGCAATAAAAACATTATATCAATTCGTTCTTGTTTAGTCTCCGTATATTGAGCAACTTTGCAAGAATCCGAACTTACAATCAATGTAAAACCAAGAGATTTCGATAAGTGTACAGTTCATTTGACGTCAAATCTTAATCAGCTACGCAGATTTTGTTGGTGCTATTTGTAAACGGTTAAGTAAAATATATTATTTATAAAGATTCGGTAGAAAGTGAGTCGAACAGCCAGTCATACTCTGGGAGCGCAATATCCGAAATGATGCACTACGGTCTTCTGTTTGCCAAAATACTAAGATTCTCATCGAAAATCTGGTTTCTGTTTCCTTAACCAAAGCACAAAATAACTTACTACGTTCTTGCTCTAATTTTCCCTTTTGGACCAAAGCACCCAAATATCAATTTCAGCTTGTTTGGTTGTGTGATTGCTTTTTTGTGATGCCCTGGGGCTTATTGCTTAAACGATGAACTTTTCCTTTTGTTAACGTTAGGCAAAGATGTTTCTCTTATATTACCCTCGTCGTGATTAAACGACGTTGTATAAAACAAAAAATGATAAAGTAATTTTTTGAACAAGTCGATGAAAACCCATATGGTGATGATAGATCATATGTTTTGCACGTGTATCTGGAGTAAAATCTTGAGTTAGATGCTACTATTTATTCATTTTTATTCACTGAGTTGAGTGTTTCATCAAAACGTTGAACGTCTCAGCTTAACAGTTAACATGTGACAACATTTTTTGGCTCAATTTTTGCCATGTGCTGTGAAAGTCTACTTTCATTATCAGGAAAATTCAGTTTGTTATTTTTGGGGTTCAGAAAGTAAGACGTCTTGAAAGTATTATTGTTATAATTGTTGTAGTTATTATTATTAATATTATTATTATTATTTAATACTATTATTAATATTGTTGTTGTTGTTGCTGCTGTTGTTGTTGAAATTGCGCCCGAAGTAGTCCGTTTGTGTGACACATCGTAACTTAAGAGTTTTGTGACAATGTGACAGGAAATGAGGCTCTGAAGTAAGACTTCCTTGAGGTAAAATTCATGGCTCCAGGCCAGCAAAATGATGTACTTCACCCTGTACCACTCGGTGTTAATCTCGTGACACCTTTAGAAACATCAAGGAATTGAAATCTCTTGCAGTTTCTTTTTGCGGTGATAATTGCTTTGCGTGGGATTGTAAATCAGTCAAAACACGTCGGAGATGTTTTGGTTGAGTTTTCAAAAAGAGTAATCAATTGCCAGCTGAGTACAAGCAGTATTCCGTGCAAGTTAAGGTGGAAACTATTAATCAGCTTGATTATTCAAAAACGAATGCATAAATTAAAGAGAAAACGAAAACACATCACATGTGTGAAACTTCCTTTCCGAGCAATATAATTTCGTGTTATTATTGACAGAGTTTTTACGATATATTTTAGTTTATCAACCTTGCCGAGACATTACTCGAATCGATGTGTGATTCGGTGAGTAACCAAAATGTGTTCTGGGAACTATGTTACAAAATAGTTGGTATATTCTGTCTTTAACTGTGGTCGTCTATCAAACCAAACTTCCTAATCGTTTTGCAGGGAGCAGTACTGGCGGCGGTGGCTAGCAGGAAATTCGGGGGTAAGTCAGTTCTCAAATATGTTCAATTACAAAATTTTGACCTAAATTTTTCATCACAAAAGGTTTTATAGTGGCAACGCTTCCGATCGGTTTATATTTTGGTACAAGTACGTGCGGTCAAAGTCAGTAATTCGGTTACAAATGAGCTGCACTCGCTGGTACGTCTTCGGCGAAGAAAGTGGCCAATCGTTTGAGACATATGTTTTAAGAAGTTTTAGCAGTTTTTGTGTAAAATTCTCTGATTATTTTTTCTCCCTTTGTTAGTTTACCCTCTTTACCAGGAATCTTGATAGAAAAGCTGAAGACGATATCCAGCTTTCCTATCCATCGCGTGACTGCAAACTATAGACTTAAGTTTATGTATCAACTTGACCACTTACTTTTATAGATGATGGCGATGTAGACTGGGCAAACTGTACATACGAAAAACCGGAAACATTGTGTTCTGTTATTTGCTTGCGTGTTGACAAAGATATCCTCAATTCTCAAACTTAGGAAAGTGTAAGCTTTGCTGCCAGTTAAAGGATCGCCAGGCTCAAATTTCTCCCCTTGTTAAATACTTCTGACGTTTCATGTATTTATTTGTTTTTTGTTTTTTACCAAATTTGGAACTTAACAAACAATGAATATCCTTAACACGAAAGTTAAAAAGTTGAGAAACCGTTTTGGGTTTAACTGGTTGGAGAGCAGTCACTTGACCGTATATTAAATATCTCACATTAACTACCTCACATTCATGAATGTAGCATGTACCTACAATATATTACTAATATGGACTGAATATCTTTGTTAATAAATGCAATAGGATGTACTGAAGTTATTAAATTGATATAGAAAAATAGCTGGGCTTGGACGATAAGTAGTTGTGTTGTGCGAGTAAGTGTCTATATAGAGTTAAGAGCTCAGATATATTTCGCTGACGGCGTGAGCCTCGGGATTGAAACGAGCAATTGCTTCGTTGTTGATAACTGTGGTAAACCTTTTTTCTTTTTAAAAACAACCTTTTAAGAACACTGTGGCTCAGATTTGCTCAAAGTTTAAGCCCATCAGTCTTCAGTTTAGTTTCTCGCAGTGAAAATTAAGTTTTGATAACTTTTTTTTTTCTCGTTTGCAGTATTCGAAAAACTGTTCGTGTACGATTCAATTTCCCCCACAGATAAAACAGTTAACGTGATACAACTTTAATTCTCGCAATCAACGGAAATGACAGAAGCAGAGTTTATTTCAAGGCGGAAACCACGCGGCGCCAATCTCATCGAGAGTTTGGAAAACGCCAACAAACTGCGATGAACATTGCTGAAATGTGGCAATTTAAAAACGTTCTCACCTTGGATTTCGAAGATGTCCGTTTTTGTAACCTTCAAAAGCCTCCAAACATGAAATCATAAAAAGCTTTCAAATAACTAAACTGAGGCAGAAATTTCAAAAAAAGTATATGTATATAAGTATATTTTAGGCGAGCACTGTCGTATTAAAAATATACGGCATTGAAAAACGGTTGTAAAGTATATTTTCTCTTGCGTAAGGATTTTCCGGAGGCTCTCCGGCGAGAAATGGGGGAAAATTTAGGGGGAGAGCCTGTTAACAGGCTAAATAGTAGTTGCACACTTTTGAACTAGTATAGTCGGATTTTTGATATCATTTTCTTTTTACCATTACCATAATGTAGCGCAAACTCAACTTCAAGGCTTCAAACAAAATGAGTCCACAAGTATGTGGGGCATGGCACAAATGGTACTAAAAATTTAAACTTGAAAAAGTTTTGAGAAATGTCTTAGAACTGTGCCAAGCATTTCAGCTTATGGACTCTTTGTAGTTGAGTTTATGCTTCTGACATAAAATGTAGTTAAAAACGTCTTAAAACGCGTCACGGTAGGGAAGAAATACAAGCATTACGTGCATATATGGTGGAGTAAACACTACAGTAAACTCTAATGAACACAAACCACACTTTGCAACAACCAACGATCTTGCTTGATCTTTTTCATTCAGGTATGGTAAATGGCGAAGTTATGGGAGGCCAGGTTTGTATTAAACTTCATCTTTACGGTTCCGTTTACAGCTATTTCAAAGAACGTTGACATCTGCAATGGGTAAAACCATACACGAAAGGAACTATGGGAGCCCTGTACTTTACCCAGTGTGCCATCCATTGACCTGAATACGAATCAAAAGAAACCAGCAAAGCACAAAACCGAATAGTTTTCATAAATTATTCCAATACCAGCTCAGCAGTTTGAGAAATTAAAGTTCCCGTCATGCTTTAAGATCAGGGTATTGGTTTTTTCTCACGTCAACTTATTTTGAAATAGCTGTATATTAGTGTACATATGAGAACTAACCGACGTGCAAAAAGGGCAATTTTATTGATGGTTCATTCTTTTACTATCCACTGGTATATTAGCTCAGAAACTTGTTATTTTCATTGTTTGTTTTGATAATGACCCTAAAAATAAAGCCGAAATATTAAGTTTATTTTTTAAACCTCAAACTTAGTTAAACATAAAGTTGATCAGTTTTATTGGCTCATCGTATATTTCTAGCTATCAAATATCTAAAGCTATCTCCTTACTTTGTCGTTCATTAACTATGAAAAAAATGCCCAGTTTTGGGCTCTATTTTAGCCTCGAGTCGAACAGTGACCTTTTTATATATCATGCATATCGTGACTTTTAATTTCTATAGCTTTGATTTCTATTGCAATGCGTATTTTAAAATCATTTTTATGTAAATTGCAAAACAGAATTTAATAAATTATAAATATTAGATTTTTATAACTAGTTGTACTTTTATTGCTATTATTATTATTATTATTATTATCATCAATAATATTCCTGTTTAGGACGATGAAGTGTTCGAAATTGAAGATGATGACCTCACAGCAACAGGTCAGTCAGTCAATATCATTTGAGATTAGAAACACTTCCAAAGTAGTGACAAATTGATATCATTCGACACGGCAGACTTTTCGCCAGTCTCGTTCCCAGGGTCTTTCCTGCAGCCTCCTCCATGTCTTCTACACTTGTCAATATGCATCACTTACACGCGGGTAATTTGTCATACGTACAGCACCCAGGGTTATCTGTTTCCTCGTGACGCCTTGATTGTTTGAGAGTTTGTATACATTGTGTGCGCCATCTTAACGATGCACTTTTCTCTAAATCTCCTGTAGGAGCGGTTGGGCAGCTGCTCGACTCGTTGGAAGAGATCCAAATGCTTGCGGGAGCAAACGAGGAGGATATTGCGTTCCTCCAAAGCTTCTTTGAAGATCACTCTCTTCAAGGATTACTAGAGGTAAGACACGTCACCCCACGACACCATGCGATGGAGTGTTTGTATACTGAACGCTGTATGGTCGATACTAACACGATTAAGAGCCGCAGTTTTGTTTTCTCCACCAATGCTGGAGATGCAGTTTGAAGCAGCTTCCTTCCACTTCAGTTGTAATGCCACTGAAATCGAAACTCAATCTGGCAAACAGCCGCCAAACTGCTCAGACCCTGACAAGGTCCTCGGATCGTTTTTCTTTCAAACATGGCATTTTTCGTGACGTATCCGACTGTTCGTGTTCCGTTTGAGAATTGTAACCTTTATCGATTTTCGCCTAAGGCGAGGTCTTGTTGTGCAAAACTCGGTACGATATTTTATTATTTTTAGAGGCTTAATAGAACGCTATTTTAATTTTTTAAGAAGGCTTAGGATAGAGAGCTGTCAAGATAGAAAAGAACTTGACGTTAAGTTATCACTTGGCGTTTTTGTCGAGATTTCGTGAAGGTTTGTGATCTGACTACGCTGATAAAGCTCAGTGGTTTTAAATACCGTGAGCGTTGGATACGTCAAATGCGGATTATTTTTGTCAGCTTTTAGTGATGAGTCACCAAACATCGAGAAATAAAAAAATTCAGAACTGATTGGAGAGGTGACTCTTCAGTAAATTAGTCTTTGGGTGTCGTGATGCACCGCAAAGGATTGCGGGTACTACTGATTGCGAGACTGTTCGTGCACTATTTGAAAATGTTTTTCGGTTACCTTTTTCGAGCTTAGCCTAAGGAGAGGTCAGAGCGTTTTTAAACCTTTTTGGCTTGTTCTTCGTAAGTCAGTGCGATATCTTAATGTTTTGATAAGACTTATGAGAACGTTGTTTTAATATTTTATAAAGGCTTAGAACAAAGCGCGGTCAAAATATAATAAAGAACTGTTATTAAGATTAAATTGCCAATCGACGTATGTAATCCAACTGCATCGACATCGAAAAGACATCGTAAGCGTCAAACAGGACACAATTACGGATTCTCTTTGTCGGCTAATTACTTATGAATCACCAAGCAACCATAAACGAAGGTCAAACCCGATTGGAAAGCTCACTGTTAAGTAATTCATTCGTTTAGTGTCCTGATACTCTGAAAAGGATTGTAGGTTTACCAGTTGTGAGATTGCTCTTGATAGCATTCGGACCCAAATCATTTGGATCCGAGGAATAATTTATCAAAAGGCAAATAAACAGCCTTACTCGGGCCTTGCCAAACGTTTTCGGAAAACATGGTGCATTCTTGCGTGCTGCTATCCTATTATTTTTAGCTGATTATCCACTCAAAGTTCTTTAAGACAAAGTACAAAATTCTCCTAACTATTTATAAGAAATGTATTGAGATAGGTAATATAAACTTACAAACACATCATTTGGCAACGGTTGTTGTGAAAAGTATGAGGCCCCAAATGTATGCTAACCATGGATGTGCAGCACCGAAAGCTCAGATCAGCGATTTAAGTCGAGGAAGTAAGTGTCTCCAAGTGTCTCAGACTTGCTACTCCAAGTTTTCCCGTTGGGAATGAGTCGGACTAAGTACTGCCCGTACGTTAGCATGTTTATTGTATTACCTTTTGCTAATTTTATGTGCGTCAGTCGTGTCCAGTTGGCTCATTTTCTGTTTGTTAGCAAACATGAATTTTTGCTTGCACAGTCTCCTATAAGTTCTGACAACGAAAAAAATATGGCTTTGTCTAAGAATTTTGCAACCAAGAGAGCCCGGTGATAGAACAAAGTTGTTTTTGAGCGGTTCGAAGTCGTGTAAAAGTTCGTTATTTCAGAAATTTTTGCTGCAAAGAAAAAAGGTGATAAGAACATAGAACCTGGATTATGCAAACTTGTTTCAGTCTGAGTTAGTCCTTAGGAAATAGGTTTTCAATCGGAGTCGGCTTTTGTCACTGGTAAAAAGGGATTGCTGTCTTTATTGTTTGTGAAGGACTGATCAGCATGGAACATGTAAACTGTTCAAAACAACCGCCACGACGCGTCGTGTTCTATACACGAATTTATTCAGCCGGGTTTTTCGAGCCGCACTGGGTATTAATGGCGCAAGATCTTTGGCTACTGGCGAGGTCATCCGGGAACGTTTCCGTGAAATTTCATGTAACAAGATAACAATATTTTTATTAGTCTTTAAGTTTATTTTCTCAAATTAGTGTTAGTAATTTTTAGCTCTCTTTCATTCGGAGTAAGTGCTTGAAAGTAGCAGACTTGGTGACTGAATGAGTGTGATATCGAATAACTAGAATTAAAACTACGAAATCTTTCCTTTCGAGACGGCTTTTCTTGAACAGAAATGTATTCCAGCTGCCTAAAAAGCTTTTTAGCCATTCCACTTACTAGATATGAATGATCGACCGGACATATGTTCTTTTTGTTCTGAAAAAAATGAAACCGAGTGACGCGAACTGCTGTCTGTAATAAATCCTAAGGCAAACGGCCGTGTTTTTTTGTCTTGTGAATAACTGGTAGTTATCTTCATACCTATCTTCGAGTTGTTTCAAGTTTTTTATTTTAAATTTTTTCCTTTTATATGAGGCCTTCTTCTTTAAAGAATTAGTTCAGTGTTTGTTTTTTTGTCTCATATTGTCAGTTTGACATAAGTAGTTAAAATATATGCTGATGGATATCTGAATTTGAATGTCAAGAGAATCTTGAAAATCTGACTATTTCGTTTCTCTTGTTTTGAACTTGTTAATACCAGAAAAATAATATTTTCCCAAGAATTGGTTTCATTTTATCCTATTTGTTAGAACGCTTGTTGAAAGTTTTTGTTTTTGTAGTCCAAAGTTAGTTTTACCAATACAAACGGCTAGGTTTTGTCTCGTCACTGATCAAGTGTGTGATTAGTGGTGTTCTGTTGTCGAGGCTCGTTAAATGGTGTATGTTCAAGCTTCTGAAACCGCTTCAGTTTTTGACTTAATCAGTTTTTTGTGAGAGTCGTTTTTTGAATAGTTAAATAGAGGAACTGTTTTATTCCAGAAAAGAGCAGAAGCAAGTTTTCGGAAGCCGCGACTTATGTTGAAGTACTTCCTGTCTGTTTTTGAATTTTAAAACCAATAAACAGGCTCTTTATGCAACCCTGCAATTGTTCACGGAGCGATAAGTCTGACAGCTTTTACGTACTTTTAAAGCTTCAGAATCTGTGCTGTGACAGAAAAGCGAGGTAATGGTCTACTCTTTTTGTAGTTAGTTCAGCAGTGTGCCATTTTAACAGCTGCGAGAAAGTTTTGGGTTTTAAGATTAAATTTGCACTTTAAAACTTTTTATATGAAATTCAACAGATTTTGTGAGTGGTAATTTGAAAAATCTCTAACAGATGAAATTTTAATCTCCGCTGTCGCCAACTTACAATTTTAATTCGAAAACCACCTTGTTATAAATCTTCGTTTATTATAGCATGCTTCGGGCTGTAATACGAGAAACTGTTCGTTTCGAGGCCGGAAGATGCTAAAATCGGATATCTGTCGCTCTAAATACAAGTTGCTTTTTTCACGCCCAGCAACCAAATTTGGTTTCCGAGTAGACTGAACATACTAATTCCGGGTTTGACCTTCTGTTTACGTTGAAGCAATTATGAATATTCGATTTCAACTTCAGAGAACTGGATAAGATTTCTGTCTCTGTTGTGAGTAGCTGGCGTCAACTTGAACAGCCGGAGCAAGCAATTCCCCAGCTTTTTCACGCTACTGATTACTTAGCAAGTAAGTCTGTAAAGCCAGAAGTCTGCCTTTTACGATTAGCTGAAACACAATGTGGTTTAAAAACCATATTATTTAAGTAGTAAGAACGAGTGATGGTTCCGCTTTCTGTCGGACCGGGTCTCGAAAACTGAAAAGCACTGTTTTAGCATGGTGTGCATGTGGTCGTGTTGGATGAAAGAGATTCTAACCTCGACCATTTTCAGTATGGCGTCAGTTTTATAGCTCTGTTTTATGATTTGTTGTATCGGTGTTGGTTGGCTGTGTAATGATTATTTTGCTGTGACATTTATTCCTGCCGCGTTTTGTAAGCCACGATCGTATAAGTATTCACAATACATGTTTACTGAAATGTAGAATTTCATTCGTGAATAACGTGGAAAGCTTCAAATGCTAACTTTTTCTCTCTCACAATCCAAACGGCGCTGTATCTGTATTTATAAACTTTTAAGATAGGATCGAACAAATGACAAGTGCATAGTTTTTAAACTAAACAGGCTCAGCGACGTATTATTTTTAATATCACGGGCATGTTTTGGATTTATTCTAATATTGTCACTTTGGGAATAGAGCGTAAAGCTTCTGTAATAAGATTTAGTATTATATGTAAATAACTGATGGTCTTAATCTCGTACGAGGATTTTTTCATAAATTTCTAAAGAACTGACGGTCTTTGGAACTGTTTTTGTATTATTACTGAAAAGACATACCACAGGCCACCCAAATGTAAATTCAATTTTGGAGTATAATTTACTAGTGGCTTCGCGACATTTCAGTTGATTTTGCAGTAAACTTTTGTCCACTCTGCACAAAACCTATATATAGAAAATGCTCAATATTTTACTTAAATGAAGTGGACAATGTAGTGTCTTGCAGCATTTCGAATCACTCAAAATCACCAAGAAATGAAGAAAACACGATCAGGCACTCAAGACGTTAAGGCTACGATAAGACAAAAGCCGCCCTTTCTTCCCATAAAAAGTCTTATAATTGACATTGCTTGCAAAAAGTCGTACACACAGTGTCAAGTGCACGCTTGGGTGTCCTGTGAAAAGAAAAGCTGTTTCTAAATTATTACAATTTTAAAAAGCTTAAAATTCTGCGACGCTAAAAATGCCCTTTCAAGTACCCTACTTACTATAATCCGACTGGAGTTTCCTAGTCAATGTTACTGATTTTCGAATTCGGTACCCAAATATCCTTGACAATTCTTGTACGATTTTAATAAATCATACCGGCTTCCCCACAAATATTAGCAAGATTAAGTTTAAACTAATAATCTCTGACGTCATACTGTCTTCGAAAATACTTTTTTTTCTGAATCTCTCCTCCCCCTGACCGGATACCCCGTTCCTCATGGGTTTTCGAGTTTCTCGAGTTCCGGTAAAGTTGCTGTTGATTCAGATCGTCATACCGCACTTTCGTTTTCTTACACTTATTTGTGACTTACGCCACCATTAACCGTGATCAACTCACATAGCTAATCTAATCAGTGTTACTGCGAATCCATACATAATTACCTTTTTAACTGTTGTATAATTTAAATAAATTTTACCCTCCCGCAAATGTCGACCTTCTTGTATTATTATACAGAACCATAAGCCTAGTAAACTCTGGTGTCTTACTAAGTTGCCGTTGTTTCATATCAGATAGTTGTTCCATTTGAACGTTCGTTCCTTATTCTGATTCCTGAGTCGACTTGTGGCAAGTGCAGTAGAAGATATGCGCGATGGTGAAACGACGAAAACGATTGCAGTTCACTTTTTCCTGTCACACAAACAACGATACAACAAATGGGACTTTTTCAAACCAAATGACAGATGGAAGACGACGAATAGAGACCACCGAATTAAGACATCGAGTACTCTTATACGGATCGCTTGCATTTGTCGTCATAAAAATCCAAAGTGTAATCTACAAGATCTGTAAAGCTGTTATCCTAACAAGATTTAGATACTGAAATCCAAGAGTTCTTGGAAATGTTTACTTTGAACCGATGATTTGTTTTCCCGCTGCTAAACAGTATTTTGAATTTGTGAAAGACAGATTCGACACGCTCCCTAAATGCCATGAAAATCCATTTATTTTAGCTTGAGTTGAGTTGTAACTTTGTTCCGTTTGAGTTTCCGCGAGTCCTTGATAGTGTAGTAGCAGGTCCTTACGCGTGGGCGAGGGTCATTACAATAGAATTTTTACGCTTGTTATTTACAAGTATAGCTATTGTTCTAGCTCTGTAAAACAAGTAACGATACTTCCAAAAGTTAATTGCATTTTTTCTGTAGTACAATTCAGTTTTCGTTTGACACGGAGAAATGAAACAGACAAAGAGATAAAAAAAATTGAGTATACCAAAACCTTCCCTTGTAAACTACAAGTGTGATCGTTTTACTAAAATATTGCCCTAGCGCATGACGGAACGCTAGTTGTAATGTTTTTTAGACATTATCAGAGTAAAGTTTGTCAGACACATGGGCGTTTAAGCCTGTTTCCTCAAACCTGTTAACCAGATAAAATTGTTTATCTGATGCAAAACCAAAAATACCCCAGTTTAAGTTTAAACCAATAGTCGAAAATTCACTGATATTGTGACAACTAATGTTGCTTGGCTTTGAATTTGATGTGAATGTTCAATTAATTTAGTGTTCGATTCCTTGTTTTCAGTTCACTCTTTCTCGTTCTAGAAAAAAAGAAAACCGAAATGTTTGCAATTATTTGAGACAAGAATTAATTATGTTTTAACGGTGACATGTTGAATGTAAATTGTTCTGTTTACAAAACCAGGACTCGACTTGTCATGTGCGGCAGCGAAGAGGACTTATTTACCGTGTACAGCCATCGATATTTAGAGAAACTGTTTAACTCAACTCAAGAAAAACAGTTGAAGAAATTGATTAAATTAAGTCACGATAGCCAGTCTGCTTATCACTCGTGTCCTTATGGCTGTGAGTAACGGGGAATTGTGAGTTACATACAGGTGAAAATTTAATAAATTGCGGTCATATGTTTTTTCCCTCATGAAAGCAGCTAAGATCACCAGTTAGTGTCCAATCCCTTCAGTGTAATCCACAAACCGCGGGCGCGTTCAGTGAATGGTTAATAACAAATATGGGTATTGTACTACCGAGATGTTATTTTCTTTGCGGTCTGATGGTCAGTTGCGGTCTTAAAACACAACTTATAACTTTGGACGTTCTTGCACGATATGTACGTTCTAAGACAAAGCAGCTGAAGTGAAAGAGACTCGGCCGGCTGTCGAGCGGCTGTCCAATGCAACACTTATCCTGTTCAGCTGAAGTTGACACTAAAGCGTGCATATATATTTGCCTTTAATTTATTTAGTTGTACAAATGCTAAGTTCAGTGCATTTCGTTAAAGATTTATGGTCTTTGCCGCGGAAAATGCTGGAAGACTTCCGGTTACTGGTAGTTGAGGATTTCACTTAAACGAAGTTGACAAACAAAGTGGGTCAATAACTTTAACAGTGAAGTCGTTTTCGTTAGAGCTGATCAGTCTACCATTTTCTCTCATTGTCCAAGACCACCATTGGAGTTGAAAGTCTTCTGCAGGGCGATAATCGTGATGGCCGATATAAAATTAAGTCGAATCAGACACGAAAACGGCCACATTCTACCGGTATATAACCGACGACTTTGCGAGGTATAAAACCGTGGCGAGCGACTGTATCTGAAACACTGACTTCAGTGAAATCTTTTCGGTTTGAAAGCTGTATTGTGGTTGTGGCATTTGGAGTGTCTAGGAGTAATAGTCGTTTCAGACTTAGCTTTTGTTGTCTTTAGGTATCGTTTGCTCGAGAGAGCTGGCTGTCTTTGAACCAAAAACCTGGTTTTTGTTTTGAATATGTGTATGTGTGTTAATTGTAAGCTTTGATTCGGCAGGTGTATGATCGTACAGAAGAAACTCGCGAGCTGCCTCCTACAAACTCTCCCACAGCGGTCGCGGAAGCAAAAGATGTGAGTATTGACAGCTGACAGTTTAAACGCACCGTGAAATAAACTATTTTTTTTATCTTCAGTTTGGCAAATGGGTTTTTGGAATGATTATATCTGACAAATCAGAAATGACTAATTTAATTTGAAATTAAAAATTGGTTAACTAGTGTCGAATGTGAAGATGTTAGAAAGAGTTTATGGCGAAGTTACCCTTCAGCTGAGTTTCGATTTCAGTCTAAGTGTTTCTGTTTTTTCCTTTGAAAAGCTGATACATGCTTTTGAAGTCTGTTTGAAACTAGCACGCTCGGTGAGCTGGGATTATTTACAAGTAAGGCAAAGTGTAAACTTTTGAAACCCAAAACACATGGTTAGTATGTTCAAATTTGGGTTCATATTTAAGCGAGTGTAGTCTTTCGCGTGAGCACAGAATGATGTTTGTTTTACATATCACTTTGAAAGCTGTCGATTTTACCAGTGGTCGTGTGACACTTGTAAGAGAACAGACAGGACATAATATTAGATAGTAGCCTCATATTCTCTTGACTTAAAACTGGTGTTTTATCAGTTTCGCATTAATATGCCTTAGTGGCCATAAAAGAACAACTTCATTTGGAGGTCAAGTTCCAAGTTATCATACATTTGCTGTATTTCGGACTTCTTGGCCTCGACTCAAAGTTGTTTTCATGGCCACTGAGGCGTATTATGGAATTGGTCTATTGCCGTTTTGCCAAAACAAAAAAAAATAATTTTATTATTTGTTTTGTTTGACCAAGCTTCTTCCGCTGATGTCGTTTTGTTTTGCAATCAGTAGTGTAGCGATCTAGCGAGGCACGTTCAAACTGTAGACCTTCAAGCTTTCCTTAGGAAGATATAAATTGCATTTACATCCGTTCTACATTGACTATTAATTAATTATTAACTAGGTTCGAATTACCAATTTAAAAAGTCCAGGTACACGATTTCAATTAAGTAAATGTCGTTCAGACAAAAATGGACTAAAACCTCGATATACGGATCAACGTTAATGGTTTTCCCGGATTAAGTCTGTACTAGCTTTTGGGAAGTAGCTGAGGTGTTTTCATGGTTTTGTGTTCACATTCTTTGTTTGTTTAGTTAGAGTAGCCATAAAACTTGTCATTAGATGGTGAATTTCGGTGCCTGTCCACCCTTTATGAAAAAACTGGGACCAAACAATATTTACTTGTATTTTCACTGAGAAAAAGCGGGGTAAGAGTTTTTTTTTTGTACCAAGACTGATGCAGTAACGAATATTTCAGAAACCGGAATAAGTTCTGAGACGGCCCATTACTAATGTTTTCATTACCGTTATTGCTGTAATTCCGATTAATACGTTGACCCCGGGTCTTTTTACTCGATTAAACGACGGGCTTCAACGAAACGCCAGCCGGTCGAAAAGTCCGACCTTTCGTGCCTTATTACTCTTCATTTTGGGATTTTGGCGATGAAAAAATTAAAGCGGAAATGATTTGATGTCGCAAATAAAATGCGTCGAGAAAATTCGATGGCTGAAAAAAATATATCATCCTTATAAATTTTTTTTTACAATTTTTTTGCTGCGAGTCAAGCTTCTATAGCGTTGCCATCCAGTTCTTTTTCATTTTCACATTATTTTTAGAGTGGTTTGAAAATTGGTTTTTTTGGAAGTCGCGTGATCTTTGCTTTTCAGTACGTTAAGTTTTAAACCGTTTGAAATAAATTCTGAAATTCTCTCTTTGTCATTTTTACTTTGATGAAAGAACCTCGGATAACAACTAGATTAATGACATCCCGAGCAGTAAATGAGTATATTTTTGCAAATTTATGAAAATCGCGGTTCATAATCGCCCTGAAATTTCCTTAACTTTATTAAGGTGTCGCAGAAAAGTTATGTGGAGTGTGGTAAATAAACCTTCATACGTCGTTTTACACAACATATAGAGTCCCGTCTTTGCTGTCTCTCTCCACTAGCTGTTCTGAGTACAACAGTCGTCTGTTTAGAAACATATAAAAGCAGTATGGAGTGTCAATCATTTTAGGCAAGTCGATTATACAAGTACACTCATATGTTACTCTGTAGCTTTTTCTCTTTCCTTGTAAGCCCTATCAAGGGCGGCTGGGTACACTGAATTTTCATGTTCCATGTAAGCCAATCAATTTTATAAATTCCAAAAACCGAGTCTCTTAAAAGACAGCTTTTAGAGACAAACGTCGATTTTAACAAATTTGCAAATTCCCGGTCCAAAACTGCTAAAAGTTCGAGGCTAAACCTCAATTTGCACTGAACATAAAAAAAACAAATCGTTCCATTCACGGAAAAGCCAACTATCGTTGACAAACCTCGTCGGACTTTTTGACAGATGAAGTTTATGTCTTGAACCAGTAATGCTAAGGACGTTCGCGAAAACCAACTTTTAAGGACAAACCTGGTCGGGACTATCGCATGAAAAGTCAGGTACTTAAAACAAAACATGGGCCGTTGAAAATTAGCCGCCCTCGGCCCTATAAATTTAAAAATAATTAAGAGAATGTCTGGACTGGCAAAGAGTTACACCCGTACTGGATGTGAATTGACCGACCTTTTTGCCGTGTTGAACTAATGTCTTTAATCGGTGCATGGATCAAAGTAACAAATGATTTCTAGTCGCACCCTGTTTTCACTGTCTTCAATCATTAAGTACAGATGAAGTCTGCCCTCGACTGACGAGATTGTCCTCATGGGGGAGGTCGAGGGGACAGGATGTAGTCGTGGCTGCGGAAACTGTGAATTGACGGTTTCGTTCTTGTTTCAGGTTATAGATCTGATAGAATTTAGAGCTGAAGAAGACGACGACTGTTACGAACTGCAAAACATCCTACAGGATCCTCACGTCTTGGTGAGTAGAGAATAAGTTACAGTTACAGGTAAAGCAAATAAATGTGTATAGAGAGAGAGAAAGAAATGCAACTGTCAAAAGAAGTTTCAGTCATGGGTAAAGGTTTGAATAGCGTAAGTGAACGAGGAACATCTTAATCAGGGTATCTGGATGCACGTCTTGTTATCGAAAAGAACTCGTGCTCAAGAGACTTACAAAGGAAAGAAAATGCCAGTAGAATAGTTTAAGAAGAATGTTAAACTATTTTCTTTGATCGATTAGCCAGTAAAATGTCTTTCTCATTGCCACAAACTCGTACGAACTATAATAAATTTGGTATTAGATTTTCTGGTTCAAAGATTTGGATAATATTGAAAAAGATGTAAAAGTCCTCTCTTTTAAAACTTTGAAGACCGAGATGAAATTAGAGTATTTTATAAATCCCTACTCGACAATCTGATAAAGCATCACTGCCAAGTAATTTGACCATTGTATCTCTACCTCTATAGTTCTTTTTTCAATTTGAATGTTCCAAAAGGAGGTGAATATTTATGTGTTTTACAGTTTGCATTTTTTGTTTTGAAATTTTGTGGTTTTATTTTTCGTCCCTTTCTATGATATACCATTCTGAACATGACCCATTTGTGTTTCCATTAGTCAATATTATATGCCTAACTAGATTAACTTCCTAGTTATTTTGGGTAGCCTGTACTCGGGCCTGTACGTTCATTCTGATTTATCCTTGCATTATTTTCAGTTATCAACCTGTGTACAAATGTTAATGGTAGAAATAAAGCTTTTGGTTGTTTAAAAACTAAAGAGTTCTGATTATCTCGATATTCCCGCTGATAGGCCATGCTGGAGTCTCACGACGCGGTTCTGAAGCAAATGAATGGCGAGGAGATGGCTCCATATGAAACCTCGACTTCCCCGCCCGGAGGTGACAAGACGATCCAAGACAACATCCCCGAGAGAGCCGAGAAACTGACCAGAGTGCGTCTTGTACAGTTCCACAAGAACCCAAATGAACCCATGGTATGTCACACAGCCAGTTATAACCATGTTTATTGTATCTCTCCCCCCCCCCCCTCCTTTAAGCCCGGGTCAAACGAACATGAGAGTTTTATGACAATTGAGTGACCAGATTTGGGTTAGAGTTTTGTTCAGTTCTCATGCGCCAATCAGATAAAGATGTGAGTCCACGACGGAGTTGACGAGAGTCGCGACCATCTCGTCAACTGTAATCGAAATTTTGAACATGTTTAAAGTTGAGGAGTGCGCTCGAGGTCGAGGGTCGATGAGAATGCATAAGAGTTGGCGTCAAACGAGGGTGAGATTTTAGTCTATCATCATTTCTCATCGAATTTCAAGCTCGTTTGACTCCCGGTTTTCCGGCCCCCGCCTCCGCAAACCTAAAACTTATTCATCATCAATACGAACAATCTGCCAACTTATATTAAGTTCGAAGAAGGTACGAAATTTCGTTATTAACTCTTTTACCTCCATCAAGTTTATCAACATCTATCTTTTCTTTACCGTCTCGATCAGTGTAAATAGTATGATTCGTTTTGAGAATAGGGGAATTGATCATCAACTCCGAAATTTTGAAGAATAAATGCAAAATTTTTCCCAATTTATTAATAGGAAATGAATGGAAACAAGTAATAAGCTTTGAGAACCCGTCACGTGGCACATTTGGGAGTAAAGGGATTAGAAGGTGTTTGCACGAGGTAGAAAAAAGGAAATACCAAGCAACGCGTGACGCCATAACGGGCAATAATTGTTTTCTTGTTACTCAAGATAAAGACGTTGAAGACATTTTAAAGCGCAATCAAACGGTCTTTTTTAAGATTTAAGGGTCCTTAAACAAAACAAAAATCATTAAACGATAATAGCAGGAATAACTCTCTGTACCCTCAAAATCTCTTTGTTTTTCACTCTACTCTTCAGAAATCAACCAAATTTAATAGTTGCAGTATTAGCACTCTTCTAAGTAACAGGATGCAAGTTTAGTGAACGTTGGACCAAGTCTTCAGTGACGGAGTGGAAAAACAGTGAACGTGAGATGTGTCCTAAGCTTCTGACAAAAAAACCAAATCAGTTAGCATGGACGAGCTGGAAGGAATTTAGGAAAATATTGATTCAATGTTGCACGCTCATTCGCACTACACACACTATGCTTAACACCTTTTCCTTCATCTTTAATCACATACACACGTTTTATAAATAGTTATATAAGACATATTTTAAAACATTATGTTTCCTTGCGACTGTACAGTGAAACGGCACTTATTATTCACCTCCACAACCGCTGACTGCCATTGCCACATTAAGACCCGCAAATCAACTCCTTCAAAGTAAAAGTCCCTATTGCTCAAGACCTCATTTTCGAATTTTTCAAATCTATATTCCGTTTTAATTAATTTTGGTTTGTGTTTGCTGCAGGGTATCACGTTAAAAATGAATGAAGAGGACCGCTGTGTGGTGGCCAGGATTATGTTTGGCGGGATGATACACAGACAAGGTATAGAAGATGAGCATGCGCACTAGACACTTGTGCCGTGTGATTGTATGCGGCTCATTTGCTTTTGTATTTGTAAGAGTGGTCAGATTTCATACTGAATCTTCATCCCAATTGTGTTCCACTTGTAAAAGCCCAACTTTACCATCATAAAAACCTACTGGCAAGTGAAATCTGTCCCCCTCTCCGATCGAAAGCACTTGCGTACCATACAGCCAAACACACACACACGCGCGCGCGCGCGGGCTCTTTTACTCACAATAAATTCTTAATGGACCACTTGAGTGGAATCGTTTCCGCTTTATCTCCAGAAAAAAACTTGGATTAGTTGTTCTTTTCACCCCAAGACATCGTTAAAGAAGACGTTCCATTTGAAAAGTCGAAGCCCTTCTTTTCACGCTTTGAGGCACAAAATTTTGCTTCCACGACAAACTTAGCGTGGTACATTTTGGCCAGGTCATACATTGCGAAGTTTGGCCTTTGAAAAAATTATCAAAAATTATCTCGCATGTACAACCTAGCCTGCGGTGCAGACGGTGTTGACAGTTTTATTTTACTATATATACCGTCTGCGTAACGGATCCCGAAAGCTTGTTCTCGAGAAAATCTCTCTTTAGGTTTATCAATTAACGCAAGCATAAATTACAATCATTCGACGAATGAGACATAAATCTTTTCAACTGCAAAACAGGGAGGATAGAATATTTATGACCAAAGGTCAAGAGAACAACATCACAGTCACGCTTTCTTAACCTCATGCTCATCGCATGTCAAGCTTTTAGCCAATTACAAAGCTCGTAAGAAACCAGTCCGACCAATCAGATACGAGTACACATATCCGGGCGAAAGCAAGAACAAGATATCGGTATCTGTTTCGCAGACTGTGTATACCGGAGGTTTATACTGGCTGCAACGCAGGCTAGTACAACCAGACCACAAAAAAATGTTAAATTTTTGCGACTAAAGTTTCGAAGTGAAAGAAGGAATAAAGTAAGACAAAGACAATAGTTGAGCGATACTAACAGTGTTGTTTTGCAATTTAAGTTAATCTTGGTAGCTCTAAGTTCAATGTTTTGCATTCGGATATTTCATTTTAACTACGCCCGGTTAGGAATTGGTAAGAACATAGTTATTGGAGATATTCACTCCACAAAGGCCGAGTGTCATCCAAAGATGTGAATGGCTTGGTCAGTCCCTTTATAGTAAGACTTCCGGTTTTGCTTTAAGTAGTTCTAGCCGATAACACTTGTCAATATAGCTTATTTACGAGAACGAATAAGGACGGAACTCTCAGCCAAACTGATAATTTTTAAAAAAGAACAACTCTTAGTCATTTTAGAGGGCTCTCAACCTTAACATAGGTTCCATGCATGTTATTTGTTCTCAGGAACGTTGCATCCGGGTGATGAAATAAGGGAAATTAATGGAACAAATGTAGCGGGGAAATCCGTGGAAAACCTCCAAGCCATGCTTGTAAGTTTCAGTATGACGATATATTGAGTTGTTTGATTAGTGTTAAATGGTACATTTTTATTTGAAATATTGGTCAAATTTGTAGTGTAAAGGGATAACAGGGAGTTTGAGACAAACTTTGTCTGCTTGTTAATGTTTTAAATTTTGATAAAAAAAAACCTGAGTACCCACTTACAGAACTCTTCGTAAACATAAATGAACTAATGGAAAAGCGTGCATTTATTGCATCTCGAAGCACTGTTGTGCTTTAGTCATCCAGTTTATCTTGAATAATCATGCATTTGTGTATCAGAAACAAATTGTCAAGTGTACGAATATTTCTGTTGCCTTTCAGCGTGAGGCCAGCGGTAATGTGACATTCAAGATTGTCCCCAGTTCGAGGAACCCGTCCAGCGTTACCGAGGTAACCAGTTTTATGTGAATTTAGAACACTTTGTTTGATCTTGAAACGATGACACGTTAGCCGCGAAAGAACCAAACACAAACAACTTTTACGGCCTGACTCAACAAACACGGCAAGCGTGCGTTGGTGCTATTATTAACTGCTATTACTACTATTATTAACATGTTGTCAATAAGCCACTTTCTCAATCATACGCAGAGCAAAGTAACGGTTTTGATCACAACCCCTGTTTACATCATTCTGTAACATGTTTAAGGTTTTACTTTTTACCTTCTTTCGAAAACAATCAATCTTTTTTCTTTCTTAACACCATATGCCATGTTTCCAATACGTGTAGCCCGCCAACTGAATCGCTAAAGTTGCTTTGCGCGTGATTGAGAAGGGGTCTATACCGAAAGCATTCCGAGAAATAGGTCGTACTTGCCCAAATGTCTCTCTGAAGTTTTTCTTTGTTTATCTCGTCAAAATGCGGGGCAGGGCATCATGTCGGAACAACGACTGCGTATGCGTGTTAGGTAGCAGGAGACAAACGTGGGTGAAATTTTCAAGATGGCGTCTCGAAGTCTATAGACCTTTATCACGCTTTTGAAAACATGACGCTAGCACTCTATAAATGCCAGAAATGAAAAGAGCAGGTCAGAATTAGTAAGTACCG
>JAOBYE010066676.1:0-21108 GCA_025403585.1 Parazoanthus swiftii
ACGCTTAAAACGGAGAAGCAATTGCGGAATACTCCCCCCCCCCTCTACACCAGGGTTCTCCCCATAGCCCCCTCTACAACAGGGTTCTCCCCATAGCCCCCCTCTACACCAGGGTTCTCCCCATAACCCTCCTCTACAACTCAACTTAATAGAAATTTTATCAGCCAGTGTCATGGTTTTAAAGCTACACGAAATTCCGATGTTTATGTGAAATGCTATTCAGTTGACAGTGACACCTGTAAGAGGTTACCATGTTCAGTGCAAACAAAAATAGTTCCCTCTGAACACCCTAAGTGGTATAAAATCCAAAATTGAAACATCGAGGTCAATGTATTAACTCCAAAACATACTTTGTAATTTTAATTTCAAGTTTGAGAGGTAAATGTATTCCAACATGAAAAGTAACAATGCAAATGATTTTTTGCAGGATGAGATACCTAATTTAGAATTAGTTGTTTGTTAATGTTTTCTGTTTTGGGGTTGCGAAAAATTCTATTTTGGCCAGATTTCTAATTATTTAAGTTTCTAAATTGAAAGCTTGTTTTCATCTTCACCCTGGGCAGATTTTTGGGTCTAGTGTTGATGCATGTTTTCTAATTTAATTTTGGAGGAGAGTTGGATTACAAATGTTTCAATCATACTTTCCTCTAACTCTGATACCAAAGCACTCCCCATTCCCGAGAGAGGGAGGAATAGGCCTTTTGCAGCTACGGAGCACATGGTACAAAATGCGCCATACTGGAGGGCAAAATATTATGCAAGACTCCACTGGGAAATGTAAAACAAAGTAAAATCACACATTTCTAGTTAATTGTGTTTTGTTTTGAAGTCTTGCACATTTTTGTGCTTTCCAGTTTGGCGTATTTTGTACCATGTGACCTCTAGCTGCAAATAACACAATGCAGATGATCAGTATGGCCGAGAACCTCACCTTTAACACTTTAAAAACAACTAAATATCCAGAGTCATTCTGGGCTGGACAGAGTCTAGTGATCAACTCAGCATGGCGGCACAGATAAACACCTGAAACAAAGAACGCCATTAACAATAATAATTATTAATTATCACAGGTTTAATGTTGTACTCACCAAGATACATGTACATAATTGTGGAAGTTTGAGTAATTTAATATGACCAAGTTTAGTTGAGAAGTTTACATGTATAAGATAATTTTAAGCACAATATAAAAACAGAAGATGAAAAAGGCAAAAATACAAATTTGTATATTGTACATGTGCAGACTTAAACTCCCGACAGCTGTTAGTAGCTGTTGTCTCATCAAGTTTTTCAATACCCCAAAACTGATCATCAAGTATTCAACAATATTTTGTTTTGGTTAAAATCAGAGGAATATTGACTCACTTTTTCTAGGCACCATTCACAAAAAATCTTGCCAGTGTATTTAGATTTTTTTAACACAAAGTTACGAAATGCAGGGCTCGATTTTTAGGGACTTCTGGTCCCTAATGTGACAACCAAGAGTAGTAGCTTAGTTGTCCTTTGGACAACTAGAACCAACCGATTGATATATGTTACAAATTGATTTGGTTTGGCCTTATTTCTAGTTAAAAAATAATGTAAATGGAAAAAGTCTAAAACATGCTGAAACACTTATTATAGCTGTTTGAGTCATTTTTATTTAGGACGACCTCAACTTTTGTGGGATAACTAAAAAACAAATCTTGGTTGCCCCATTTCCAACAAGAAATTTTCCTTAAAATTGAGCCCTGCAATGGTCACCATTTTTTCAAAATTTACAGACCCATACTGGTCCAAAAGGAGTTAAAAGTGAGTTGGATCCACCCAGTGTTCTAACCAGCTAAAATAAACGACAGGGCACCCTAATTTACATCTAATTAATATTCATGAGTTTGGCAGCACTACCGAGATTTATCAATGACTTTATGGTATTTACCTGTGTATAATGCGCACTTTTTCCTCAAACATTTGGCCTTTAAATTGTGATGTGCATTATACACTAAACCTTTTGTTTTTATAGCAAGTAATTGGCATAACAACACAAAAATACTAAGTCAAACAACTCCCGATTTTATGAAACATGGAAAATAGCTCAAGACAAAAAAGTTGGCTAGCTTCATACATCATTTCAGTCCACATCCATCTCATTCAATCAGTTTTGCAGGTTTACGGTCACGGTCGAAAACCTGTTGCATTTTCTCAAGTATTTTGATGACAAAGTTAATTACATGAAGAATTTTCCATTTGGGCTTTGTTAAGCTTCGATCCACTCACTTATCTTTTGGTTTTTTGCGCAAATACAGCAAGATTTTCAGTGAAAAAAGATCGTGCAAACGTTTCACGCCATCTTGAATCTTGTCACGTGGCCAGCAAGTCGAGTTCGTTCCAGGTCTCCTCGTCCATAAAATGTTACAGGCATCATGAAATGGATCGCGTTCTTGAATATCGAGTTGAAACATCGACATTTTCGGCATTTTAACTACAGTTTTCATTATATTCTAAAGCTGAGGCTCTGAAAACGACAGGGCGCTGGCTGAAAACGACAGGGCACCCGGAAAAACGACAGGGCGCAGCACCCTGTCGTTTTGGCCTAGCTAGAACACTGCCACCAGACTAGTATTAATGTCGAGCCCTGTTTATTGTTTGAGATCTTCAGAAGTGATATCTTTTTATCTTTTGCCATGTAGTTAAGCATCTAAGATGTATTTATGCATGGCTGCAAAAGTGTTGTATTGATTCCTCAATTCACTTATTCATTTTTCTTTTTGAGTCTCTTACCCATCTTTGGGTCCCCAAGAGAGGACAGGGACCTTGCTCCGATGACCAATCCATCCTTGCAGATTCTTTTTGCCTACAAGTAATATATTATTTTATAACATTCAGTATTATTTGATAGTTTTACTGGTATTAATACAAGATTTGAAATTTAACAGTAGTGACAAATATAGTCATGCAAAACATTTATGCATATAATTCATTTAAAATATGATATTCAATATGTGTCAAGATGGACAGTTATCTTTGTGACAAAGGCAATTCCATCAAACAAATGCTTTTCTGCTAATTTCCTGATTATGTGTCAGTGCCTAAATTTCACTTCAATGTTAATTTCCTCCTTGTACATAAAACTAATTACATCAAGCCTTGCTGAGAAGGGCAGCAAAACTTTACTGGAACATAGCTGGCAATTCTTTGTGCATTTTTTGTGTGGTGAGAGCATACATCTACGGTCAATAAACGGAAGAGGAGTTACAAGGTTTACTAAAAAAAATAAACTGTGAAAACAAAACGGTCAATGACCAGCAGCTAGCAAAGAACACCCTTTTGTTGCTTAATGCAATGACGTTCTAAAAGAAAATGGTTCATCGTTTTTGGCTGTGTGTTACTCGAGAAGCTAGAGAAGAATTCAACTTCACTCAATACCACTCAAATACTCAACTTTCCACAGCATCCACAACTTAATAGATGCATGCTAAGCATAGACTATTTCTTAATTTTAAACTCATTTCTGTTTTGCCCATTTTAAAAAGAGAAATTAACTAAAATTTACAATATATAGAAAAACAACTGAAAAACACTTTGCAATTCTGTTTTGATCAATGTTGTTTTTCAAGTTTTTTCTATACCGTATTGTATAGTGAAATGAAAATTTGTAAACTCTATATTACAAAACATGATCATGCCCTATTTACAGTTCATTTATCATTTCTTGCACAATAACATATAACACCAGGTGCCTCCAAGTTCATTAAAAACAACATCACAAACAATGATCAGAACCATCTGCCATCCCCAACCTCACAACAATAGACCAGCAGTTCAATTCCAGTCAGAATTATTTCATATTGTATTTATGTCAACTGATAATCCAGAATGAAATCTGAGCTACAATATAAACTGGAAACTAAGTTATCTGAAGAAAACATACATACACATGTACATGTATGTGTATTCTATATAAAAATAAAAATTACTGTTGGTCTTTTTGAACAAAGATCTATGCATTGCATGTTCCATTTTCTGTATTATGTGTGAACTTTAATTTCCATCCTCACCCACTTCTCTATTGTATTTAGTAGGAAATAAACTTATTTCTTGGTCAATACCTGCTGCTATCTTTCACATTATCAACAACGAGAATACCATAACCTCTCCAAATAATTTCATAGGCTTATATACAGTACATGTATGTAAATACATTTGATCAAAACTTTTTATCTGAAGTTTTGATAGTGGGCCTACATGTATACTTGGAGTTTGGGTTTAAAGGCTGATACAATGGAAGGTCTTGGTATTTTGGTATTTCAAAAATTAATATTGGCAGTTTTACTCCAGTGAAATGCTCCATCATCTCCTTAGATTTATAGTATCAAAATGGCTCGACATGGTCTGCATATGGAACTTATAACATGGTTATCAGAGTGCAAAACCCTACAAATATTTTCTTTTTATTGTTTTAAAGCAACTAGCCATAAAAACGAGATGTCCAACTCCACTCAGCATTGCTTTATAAATGTAGTTCAGCTGAGATCACAGAATAATATAGCCTTCCCCCATTTTTGTAAGGTTTGCAATGTTTTTCTCAACTCCTTCGATGAAAATTGCTGGAACCTTCCATAGCATTAAAGTTTTTCATGCTAACTCAATATAAACAAGAAAAAAGGATTGTCAATGCTCTAATTCGTGCTATTCAAAAAAATGTGCTTTTTGTAAATATAAAAAATCAGAGTACAGTTTTCAATTATAAAGAAGGTTTAGAAGCAGATAGGCAACCTTGTTAAGATTTTAAAAAAAGTCATTGAAGGGAATCTGAGAAATGACAGTTGAAAAGTTTGTTCAACCGTTACATTGTCAAATTGCAGACTTCACAAGATTGACACAAGCGTGTGTACTAAGCTTTTAAAAAGCTCCCATTTGTGTTTGTGAGTACCATTTTCATATCTATGCCACATGCAGTCACAAAACCATATTAAGCCACCTTATGCATGAAGCTGGTCTCTCTTACTGGCTACCAATGAAAAAAATAAAGTTTTGATCATGACTACAACTTAGTTATCAAATGCTTATTTAGTGTCCTGCAATTATGTATCAAAACTGTGAATCCAAAGACAAATATAAGGTTGTGGGTTCAAAATATGGGGGAGAAGAGAGAGCTCAAATATGGAGGGGTTCTTACATTATTTTGAAACATGTAAATATAAAAATGCACTTGAGCTTAAACAGATAGATCATACTTGTAATTACAAATGAATATAAAAAATCGATAAAAACTGATAGGCAGTATTTTTGCAATTTTATTGATTGTCAGTTTTGTAAACTAACATTATCAGCTTAGTTTTGATCAATGGCAGCTGTGGCTTATTTTGTTTCCATTGCAACCAGATAGTGGGGCACAGACAATGTATATAGCGGTATTTACAAGATATTTGAATACACACCAGTATATCATTTATATGTACTTGAAAAACTGCTGGTCCTCATGGTAAAATTAGAAAACTACGCAAGTGCATTATGAATATATTGATCAATACCAAGTGTCTTTTTTTAAAAGTTGATAATAAATTATTCACCAAAAAACCTTGATGATTGCATGTGCTGGTGCCACATTCTCAAAAACAGAAAACAAAAACAAAAATATGTCGATGAACCTAGAATAATATTTGGGAACATTTTTCCAAAATAGAAATGATGACGAAAAACTATTATTTGGTAAAGTTTTCGCCAGGTTAATATTTGATCGAGGGGGCCATCAAAATAGTGGATCACAAACAAAGGAACTATTCAATATTGCCAAAGATTATCCAGTGAGGTGGCCGCTTTAGAGGCAAAATTATCAAACACGTGGACTGAGATAGTTTCCCTCGAAAGTCAAGCCAGTTTGCGTGGATACAAGAGTTCTGCAAGAGCATAATATATAAGAGTAACCCAGGCAAACTCAACTTTTAATAAATGTACTAAATTACAAAACAATTTTTCTAATAAATAAAACGCACTCTGGCTCATGACCCCTTTTAATATAGCAGCTAGACCCCGGTATCAAACAACCAAAGCTTTGCATTTTAAACTCAAAATCATTTACCAGTTTGATTCGAGTTCAATTATTTGATAATAACAAAAAGTGAGGTTGTCCAGTTCTTGAACCGTACTACCCAACTTTCACAAACTCACCTCGCAGCTGTCTGTGCAAAACATGAATGCATATTTGTCCTCCAGTTCCTTTGGTAGTCGGCCTTCTGACCGCATGACTTGCTTCTTTTCATGATACTAAAATGCGATACAATCTTAAGATATTAACAAACTGTCTTAAGACCTCGTTTAAACAGCATGAAATAGCTTCGGTGGCCAAAGAACCTCCAAACATACCTGTCGCAAGAGTTTCTCGTTGTGCACAAGTTGGAGTTTTTCGAACTTGTATGTTGCTCCGAGTGATGGGTCCCGAAAAGACTGTTGTATATTACGAACCAACTCCTTTCCTTCCCTTGTGTTGAAATCATAGTCCTGAAGCAGTTCTGCAAGATAACACAAAACAATTAAAAAATTACTGTTTAGTCCCAATGGGACAGATAAACAGGGACTCGACACATGTCATGTGCTCAACGCAGCGAAGGGAACGAGATGAAACTCTTTTGTTTTCAAAACTATAAATCTAATCTTTCTTACCTTTCGTTTGCTTTTTTTTTCGAGGAATCACAAATCCTCCTTTTTTCGGCTTTTCTCGCTTAGATAGGCATTTATTTGCCGCAAGACTAGGTCGTTTATTTATTGGCAAACGCTCCAACAGTGGAGTGTCATCTTCCGACAACTCCGAGCCGCTCGAGCCCACAAACAACTTTGGTGAGTCACTTGAGGTTCTTCTTCTGCAATCGTCATCTTTTAAAGATAAAATAGACAAGTTTAGAGCTCCGGCTGCAGTCGACATGACTCATTTCCCAAATCTCTCATTCCAAGCCTTGAATTTTAAACCACATTCCAACAATCACATATCCAGATCGACTCACTGCTCCTCTCGATTGCGATCAAAACCGCAGGCAACGCACCGTCCGTGTACCACGAAATGTCAGCGCGGGAATTCCCTCATGCATATCACGCACTCGTCCCCGGCCAGGGAGGGGTCACAAGCTTGTAATAGCTATAAAGAGTTAGAAAATTAAAATTTTTGCTTAGAAAATAAATATTTTGAGTCACCAACCGTTATTTAATAACTCTTCTAAGTGTTTTTTGTGACATCTGGAATATCAGCTAAAGTTTTTTTACCCATTTTGAAGCTGTTGCTTCTCTTCATACCTTCATAGCCCCCCTGAGGTTATTTTATAACGCAACAACCTCGTCCCCAGGGCCTTCTGGGTAAGATCCTGGGATATCACTGGCCGACCAGGAAATTTAGAAACGAGAGTGAAAGGTTTGTTTTAAAAAAGTTTGCTTTTGATGATGGAGAAACCGGCGAACAATCCAGGGATGAACATATAGGAAAAATGAAGGTAAGCGGGAATTCTTGCATGGAGGAAACATATGGTTTCCGGTCATCATTTCCTGACTCGAATGAGGTAACCAAGAATGCATGTCGGTGTTTATTAGAATTCGATCATGTTTCATCTCCTTGTTGTAAACAAAACATAAACGACCTTTCACAGGAACTTAAAGGAGACTAAAAGATAAATTTATGTGCACTTTGTTTCACTAAATAACTGGTTTGCAATTAAGTCTTTTTTGTCATTTATAGGGGACACTGTATATTTAGTTCTTGATATTAAACTTTATCAAATACATGCAGTTCAGATTTAGTTCGTATCTGCCAAAGGGGACAGGTGGACTATACATTACAGTGTGCTGGTCCCAGCGCCATCCACCGGATAACTAAGTAATCCTTAACTGTGAAGTCTAAATTAATCTACCTTTTCCACTTAATATTAACTAATTGAAGATTTGAGGATTTATCCACAGGATAGCACAAATCCACAGTCACTGCATGTAATGTGGGATGAATTATTGAATATAAACAAAACAAATGTCACATCTGGGTACCTTACACAGGAGGTAAAGGGAGAGAGAGAATGATTAGAAATAGTAGGGGAAGGGAAAAGTGTGTTTTTCCTGTTAACTTAAAAATTATTATAACTACTTAGGAAAATAAACTATAGTTGCACCATTTTAAGAAATGTTATATTGGTCCAAAAAATAATGAGCCGGTACAAGAAGTCCAAGAACAAATTGCACCAAAGGACAAATTGAACTACAGCATGTATGTGCATCAAACAAGTAGATTTTAATGAAAACAGTAGCATTCGCAAATTCATAAGAAAGTTTAACAATTGAATGCCCAAAGTCTTTTCTTATGGCGACCTCATTTAAATCATTGATCCACCACAGAACAACAGGCAGTATTGGTGTGGGCCATGATGGCATAATAGGCATAATAAGAATAATAAGCATTGGACCGAGTGGAGTGCAGTTTGGTCTGAAATCATATAAGGTCATATATTTATGTGATTACAAAACTGAACAATCACAAAGATTGGGTTTATTGATATAATAGAGATTTTGTTGATATAATAAGATAAAATGTGCCGAAATGTGTACTCTTAGTGAGCTGGAATGAGGGAAAGTTTACACTGGCAGTTAATTAAAATATTGTTATGTATTTTGAGTTAGAGAAAAATGTGTGCGAGGTTGGCACAGTTGGTAAATTCTCTGACTGCCAACCACAAGGTCTCAGGTTCAAACCCCGACCTGGTCGAGGGTTGAACTTTGGGTGACCTCATTTTGCCACACTGTCTGTGGACAGGGATGTTAAGCAATTGGTCTAGTCTCTTGACGTTCTATCCGAGAAGCTAAAAAACCCCACACACTCGTTGATAAGAGTAGGCTAATGCAGGTGTTGTGGCCTGTAATCTCATTTCTTCACAGGGACCCCGCTTTTGGAGTATAATTTATGTGGAAAGTCCCTGCCAAATATGGTGAATCTTGTAAATAAATAAATAAATAAGCACTTCTTTTTAATTATTTGCGGTTTTCTACAGCCGTACCACAGCCACAAGTTACATGAACATGCGTCACCTCCCTGACTCCAGATGGCACAAAATCTTATAATTTCTGCCACCTCGTGGTGTTGAGAATGGAGTACGATGAAGACTTTGTAAGAACTGTCAGTGGTGGTGGGGAGCGTGGTACCAGTTTAGAATACATCAAGAGTTTACTCGATAAGCACAGACACCTAGTCAACCTGAGACACCCACAAAACCACCAGACAGCACTACATGTGGCAGCTAAGCATGGCCGGCTGGAAGTTATGAGGTTGTTGCTGGTCTATGGAGCTGGTGTGAACAGTAGATCGGTTGATGGGATGACCCCACTACATGACGCCTGTTTGGCTGGCCATGTGGAGTGTGTGGTTTTGCTTCTCAATAATGGTGCAGATGTAAGTGATAAAATTGATACTATGATCCCAGCAAATGTTCCCCAGAGGCCCCACTCACATATTTAAAAGCTGCATGGGGGAGTCTGGCAGATCTACAGGTTTATATTTATACCCAAAAAATGCCAACTTCAAAATTTGTCACCCAGAGAAATCCCCACTTAAGTAACAATAAATCAGGGTGTATTTTATAACCAGCGCTAAATTTAACACACAGCCTAGTTTTAATGATGATCTGGACACAAGGGAACTAGACAATTGACATGAGCAATGACTATATAACAGTTCACTGCGACAATAGCATGAGAAGCAGGCGTACATGTAGCTCAGTTGGTTAATGTGCAGCCTTCGGGCTGGGGGACCCCGGTTCGATTCTCTATGACTCCAATGTCTGTTTCAACTTTCTTCTGTTCTGTGTAGCTTTAGATTTAAATACGGTACCCGTAAAATTGAACACTGACAGAGGAAGGGGGTAAAGTGTGCACTGAGGGCCACAAGTTTATCAGTTAATTTTAATTAAAACTTTCACATGTTTACTCTCATTATTAAGTAATATTGTTTTATCATTTTGTCTTTAGTCCTGTGACATTGACCATGACAATACCTTGACTGTGACAATACAAGTGACCATGACTACCTGTATGACCATGACAGTGACTGTGACCCTAACTGGAAATACTTACAGCTTTGGCTGTCTCGTTTGTTCATTTTTCTGTGGGTGTGAGTTTTTTCAGTTAAATCTTATGATTTATGTTCTGTTTTTACTAACTAAAGGTAAATGCGAGGAACATAGACAGCAGTACACCGCTCTGCTTTGCCGCCTCAAAAGGATGCAAAATCTGTGTTAGGAAATTGCTTGATGCTGGAGCAGCAGTAAACTCGAAGATGAAGGTGACCTTTCCTCCACTGCATGAGGCTGCATTAAGTGGCCATGCAGACTGTTTGAATTTGGTAATTGATGCTGGAGCAGACATTGAAATTTGTGAAAATCAGTTTGGTACAGCTCTACATGTTGCCTGTCTCAAAGGGTATGCAAATTGTGTCAGTATTCTGCTCAACTGTGGTGCAAATCCAAACGTGATATGTCGACATGAAACACCACTACACATTGCTGCAAAATTTGGCTATCCTGAGTGTCTTAGAGTGTTAATTGACTATGGTGCAGACATCCACAGAAGGGATGCTGCTGGCCTGAGAGCAATTGATGCAACAGATGATGATGAGTGTAGGATTGTTTTAAAAGCAGCAGGTTTGTTTTTGTCACTTAACATGTAAAGTCAGACTCCTTTGATGGATGTATCCTTTTGTAGCATCCACTACAATAATAAATGATATATTTTTTCAGTTATACAGTCATGTAATTGTAATTTTTAGGTACTATTCTTACTATAATGATAATTGTAATTTTAGATATTACATTTCGTTTTATTTACTATACTGTAGTTGTAATTTTAGATATTATCGGCAAAAAGCCACCTAGTGGAAGAACTGTAATAAATCCATTATTATTATTATTCTTATTGTTATTATTATTATTATTATTATTATTATTATTATTATTATTATTATAACAATATTTTGCTGTTCTTTTGTAGCAACCTGTCTATGGTTAATTAATGCTTTCTGTCTTAGACCAACTGAGAAACTTGCAGTAGCTCTAGCTCTCTAACTTTATCAAAATCTAAACTCATTCTGTACAGCCTAGAACTGAATGGCAATTCTTGTGCATAGGGTTGGTTTTACTTAAATGTCCCAATTACTGCTTTGCTACAGGTTCCACACTATATAAGGGTATACACTGATGTAAAATGTGTCTTAGATCATTTTGTTTGCAAGGGGCCAAAGGTTCATTTTAGCATCACTGTTATGCAGCATGCTAACAAACACTACATCTTGTACTATCTCCGACAAGGGTTTAGAGAGAAGAGGTTATATGAAACCCAACTGTTGGGGTTTGTAAACACGACCTTATCACTACAATATATGCTGGTTCCATTGATCCGTGATTGTTAACCTGGAATTTATCTTATTTTTTTAACTTTATTTGTCTAAAATTTGTGATTCTCAAGGAATTTACAATTTGTACTAAAGAGACATTTACATTTACAGAGTTTAAAAATAACAGTTAAAGGAGAGAGAATAATGAAAAGACGGAAAGAAAAAAATGTCTTTTTTCGTTCCTTTTCTTGTTTTTCAGCTTCTTCAAGGAATAAAAAAGGTTTCCATTTCTTTGTACATGTTATTGATCGTATTTTCTTTTGTTTTATGGCAGTTTTTATCTCCAGTATATATATATAGAGAGAGAGAGAGAGAGCTTTAAGGTTTTATTTGTAACTGATGAGTTATTTTGTCTTCGTTAGAGTCACCTGTAACACTTGTGCAGTTGTGTCGCCTGAGGATCAGAGTTATACTCCGCCTGCTCCACTTAGAAAGAAAACCAGCCTCAAGTATATCATTGCTGCCTCTTCCTCAACGCCTAAAGAGCTATCTCGATTACAGATCTATAAAAGACGATCTGACCTAGGCTAGTGCTGGATTGTGGACGTAGTGTTTTATTTTGTTGGCATTCCTCATGAATAAGCTGTAACAAACATGACTAAATTTGATTACTGTCAGTGTTTGTTTCTGCCCGTAAGGAAACGTTAAGGGATGACAGGAAATTGCTGTAGCAAAGTTTAGCACTTGTAGTGTGGTATGGTGTGGGGTGGGGTGGTGTGGTGTGGTACGGTGCAGTGTGGTGTATGTAGTGTAGTTTAATGTAATGTAAAGTAATATAATAAAACGTAACATAATAATAGAATAAAAATTTTATATTTTATAAGTACTTTCAATGGTAGGCAGCAAATACAGGACAATATATCTTCGAAATGGCTTGAAATTTCCACCGCAGCACAAAATCGACGCAAAAACGAAGGAAAAAAATCGTAAGACTCGTGAAAATAACTGACTCAAATAAAAATATTTACCATTGTTAACTCAAATGTATTCAAATGCTTTCTGACAATATCATGTCTGTATGAGTAAGTTTATTTATCAAGCTATTAATGTATATAATCTTAATCTAAGAGCTTAACATGCATCGGGGAGACGGAATGATGATGATGACGATATTAAATCTAAAATCTTTTGTCTCGTTTTACTTCTAATTCTTTTAATATGAGTTTTGGTAGTAGAACTAATTTTTTAGTTATATATTTGGTCAGTATTGATGTAAACTATTGCGATGTAAGCTATTGTGTTTCGCAAGGTGCTAATAAACTCTTATTGTATCTGCGTTGGGTGTTGTTCTGTTATCTAAAGGAATCATTCCATTATGAACGCATATTAAAAACCGCAGTAGCTGAAGTTATTGGCCTCCTTCAAACTAATAAGCCCATCGACCGCGCTCCCAAGAAAATTTCAAGACTTGCACTTTAAGAAGATGATTTCTAAGATCGCTACATTATTTCGGTTGAAGCTTTCGAAAAGGGAGAACTAACCGGACTATTTAAGAAATGGTCCATGCTTAGCGTGCGTCCAGCGAGTTATGGATGCACGCGGGAAGTTGGGAGAGCACAAGAGGAGCGTTTGAGTGGTACGAGGCGAAGCCGAGTGCTTTTCTTGCTTTTCGAGTGCTCTCCCAACTTCCCAAGTTCATCCATAACTCGACAGACGCACAGCTAAAGTATGGACCATTTCTTTTAGAACATTGCCACTTAGTAATCTTTTTTTGTTTTTTCGGCGTTTCGGTTTTGAGTGTTTCGCCCATTTTCGTACGAGTCGGGCCGGTTACAAACCGCAGACGGTGGTTCACCGACTGGATTGTTTTCGAAAAGGAAATGCATATCAAAACTGAAATTCCGTAGTTCTCCTCGTCTTTTCCAATTAATATTTCGTTTTCCATTTCAAAACCTCGAGCTTTTCCAAGGCACTTTTTTGTTTACTCTCATTTGTTGCGATTTAACAGATGCACGCACGTGCGTCTGTAGAAAAAGCGCGCGAAAAATTGCCGGCAAATTCTTAAGCCCTATAACAAACTGCACCTTCCAACAATAGACCTGATGCGTGATGATGTCAGTCGACCTCATGCCCGAAATCCATTCTGGTTTCGCAGGGCCGTAGCAAGGAGTGGTGCCGGGGGGGCCCGTGCCCCCCCAGTTTTTTTCCCCAGCAAATGTGTCAAGCCAGTCAGCAAATTGCTCCAAGTTTAAGAAAAGACTTGTCATATTTTACTAGTTTTAGACAATCTGATTTTGTTTCAAATGGCGTTTAAAACCCAGGAAACAAGTTTTTAGACAAACTAATTTTCAAAATTTTCCGGGGGAGCATGCCCCCGGACCCTCCCTAGAAGGCTCACACCTTCGGCTCTTGGCGGTGCCCCCCAGTTTTCCCAGGCTTGCTACGGCCCTGTTTCGTTAGTCAAGAAGGCGGAATCCGAGGGATACTCCCATTAAACACCAAACACTGGACATTGAATTTCTGGTAATCTAATTGACTCTCTTCTCATGGTGAACACTGAAAAAAACTAACACGTGTTCTCCTTGCAATCGCTCGAATTATGCTAGCTTTGTTCAAATTAATGGGGCCACACACGTTATTTTTTGTGAGCCTCGAATATAAAAACTTACATGCACTTTTGTAACCACAATTTACGGTTCAAATGATAGAACACTCGACAGTTTGCTGGTGTTATGTTTTGCTTGTAAACTCGAGCAAGCTCTAACCGTGATAATTTTATGCGACAGCAACACATTCAAATAATAAGGGCCAATAAATGGCCTGTTCTATGGTTCGTTGAACTTTCATTTTGGCAGAAACGTTGTTTCTTTCTCACGGCAATGTTGTTTTCTATTTGTTCTATCAGTAATTACTACGGCAAAAAGGCATACCCGTCCTTCCTACGGCGACATTTCGTGTTGCCGGTTAAAAATCAGTACAAACAGAAACACCAACACGCGGTTAATTTTGAAAAGCGTGACGTTTCTTTTCTTATTCGATTACACATTGCGCGAGTGCTTCGTTAGCAATAAACGGCCAGAAATCGTGCTTGAATGCGCAATGTCTGGGTATTTTCTACGAGAAAAAAAGGCAGCAAAAGGCAAGTAAAATATGTCTGACTCTATACATCACATTTATTGACATTTAGTATATATTTAAAACATGTGGGTTTCCTATGGCCATGCCAAAAAGAGCGTGCATTATTAAAGAGTAATGACAAAGTCGGACGTGCGTGACCATGTTTAAGAAAATTGTACCACTTGATCCAAATTCATAGTACCTCGTCCAATTTAGAGTATAACAGTTTGCATGCATGCTTACAGTTTCTCGTGATTGTACTGATCAGTTCTTTTAGCACGAGCTCGAACGGGTTGAAACACCAATCGTCATTAACACAATGGCCAAAGATATTTGTATATTTAACTTTAAAACTTATTTATAGTACCAGAATAGTTTTACCGGAAGTAACCTGCGATCATGGCCTTCTCGGACTTGTCAGGAAACAATATAAGAGCGAAAGAGAGAGACAAGAATTAATCTTCGAACTCCTTACTTTTCTCTCACTTTCTCTCATAGTCATATTTGTTTTCTTCGCGCGTTCGAGAAGGCCCGGTCGCATGTTAAAGAAGCAAGTCCGGCTACGATAGAATTTTCAACTGAAAGCCACGGTACGAAACACGAATGGATTCTACATCTTGACCATGACTTGATGTGTTTGCTGATATGTCTTTCGTCTACTTCAGCAGAGTGTAGATACAATATCCAAAGGCTGCGCAATTAACCACTGTACGAAACATATGATAGCGGTTCCACGAGTTGATATGATCGCGGATAAACCCGTCACTTTTCTCCGACAGGACTGCGTCATCATAAATAGGATCGATGGAGTTGGGTATCAGAATGAGTAGGGAGTAGGGCACGTTAATGGTAAACAGTCCTGCCGTTACCAACCAAGGGACTCCTTTCGAAGGCTTGGCGAAGTACGCTCCCGTCCCAGCAGCACAAATGGCCAAGTACGTTGCTGTTTGTTGTTTCTTGGCGATATCAAAACCTCCTTTCCACTGCTGACGACAGGATTTGGTGTCTTCGATGGACATACGCGACGGATGCTCGATAGTGTTGATGTAGAATGCGCCACCGGCCATAAAACCGGCGCTAAACGTGCTGATACCGGCAAAAACTTTGTACATTGTTTCGGCATCCATTTTGATTTCAGACAAGCTCTGCCCCAGCCTGGTCACGCAAAGGTACGGCCGGGTGCAACTCGTTCCCAGGGTCTTCTGTCTATTTTTCAAAAAGGCGGTTTTTAGGCAGTTTGGAAAATGGTCGAGTCTGAAAAAAGGAAACCTCAAAATGCGTTTTCCTGGAAAAATATCCAGAAGACCCTGAGAACATTGTTATGCAAATTCAATGCAGGTCCTCCCCGCATACCCCCCTCTCCCCACAAAAAAACTCCTGACTTAACTTGAAAGAGTTTTCTTGAGTATCGCCATTGTTTTACGATATCATTCTGCTCTGACGTTACAGGTTTTATGTACAGCGAAAACTGACTTAACTGACAGGATCAAGTCCGCACCCCCACCTCCTTTGGAAACATTCAGTATTAAAAAAAAAAAACTAGAAGTTATCAGCTGCGAGTTACTAACTGGCTCAGTTAACTGATCATAATTGGCTCAGGTTTGCTCACGGCTCACCTGCAAATATAAACAGATCGAATTCTGTCCTCACGCGCTCAAATCTGTTTTTTCAGATTTGGATGATGAGTGTGAGTATTGCCTCTGGTACTCATAAGACAAATGAGCACACTGAATATCTTTTAAAAATTTTCATTGTAAGCCTCTATTTCTGGCTCTATTCATTCACGACGAGTGAACGACTGCGGTTGTCCAAGGATGTTCATAAAATCTGTATGAAAAACCTAGAACATGAGATACAACATTTACCAACAAAATTCAACACTATTCTTTTTAAGATCCAGGAAAATCTCGATAAATTCGAAATATCGTGCAAAGAAACGCTACAGAAACTCCCCTTTCACGTCTCGGCACGAAAATGAGGCGATTCTCACATTCCAATCGGGTCGGTCCCCGATCGGTCGGTCGAAGCAAACCTCAAACGTAAACCAACCTGGCTTCTGATACATGATGCAAAACAGGCACTGAAAAAAACATCTTCTTGAGCACAGATACCTTTTCCCGTAGTTTTTGTAGAATCACGAAGGACATGTACTCAAAATTCACTGTAATTGCTAGATAAGTATCTATCACCCCACAATTTGCTTGTGAACTTGGTCTGCTGAAGATGACTCGTTCAGTGAACAGAACTCTGTTTAAATTCCATTTCTTTATTTCAATAGATTCAATAGATTGTTTTGGTTGGCATAAACAAAGCGAAACTCGGCGTCGCTGCAACACATCGCCAGGAAAATCGCTTCGTGTGCACTAAATTTGCGTAAAAATTCTTATCGCGGCTTCAGAATTTTGGCGCTGCAACACGTCGCATCAATTCAAAATATGTTTGGATAAAAGCGCAGTCTTGCAATGTCAAAATGTATATTATTATGTTTGCACGCCCATGCGATAGCCCCGAAAATTAATCACATAGCTTCAACTTGATTGGATTACCCACAATTGATTCACTTTTCAAGCGGATGACAGAACCTGCATGCACGCAACGCACAAAATATCGTTTAGGCGGGAAAAGTTGACTGGGCGCGCGCACGAAAAGTCTCATTTATTTTTACTGCGGCAACTAGTTGCAGCGACGTGTCGCCTTGTTTGTTCCGACCTTACATTTGCTAAATTTATTGATATCGATATACCTATTGTACATATTCAATCTCCTTTAAAATAAGCTATATAATGTACAGAATTCTATGATTTTGAATTATTCGATTTACAAAATAATATTTTGATGAGATTTCAGAACATTCTATTATTATGTATAAAGCTGCATATGCTGTTTCATATACTGCCTAAAATAATTTCCAAACTCACTCCTATTTGAGGCATGGTACACAAAGTTTAATAGATACAGTTTGTCTCCGGCAAATGTCTGACTTGTGGTTCAGTATTCATTAGGTAGAACAGCATGTTCCAAGTGCATGAGAAAAACTTGCCTTTTTAAAGATTATCAAGAGTGCTCAAACTGGAAAGAATTTTGGACACTGCTGTTTACTCAGACTTTAGCTAATGTATTTCCCCCAATTTCAATCGGAAGTGTGAAGAACTCTTATATAACGATATTGTAATCATTTTAGCCAAGTTTTGATAACTCTTAGACCAAGTGAAGTATACGTAGTAGTCTTACAGGGCAACTAAGGAAAGTAAATCAGAAACTTGCCTTAAACTGCTGGTTCTAAGCACCTCACAAAATCAGTCATTGTCGAGCTTGCTTTCTCTCTGAGCAAGTTCCCACACTTCAGCTGGGTCTGATCAGTTGTTCGAAAATAGGTCATATTAAACCCAGGCAAACCCGAAGTTTAAATTAGTTTCTTTTTTCATCAACAAATAACCTGCCCAGTCTGTTTATTGCAATTAATAACACTTGCAACGTCATCGCGTCCAAACTTTCAAGCTTATGATTTCTTGATAGCGACTCGTCGTAGAATGACAAAATTTTTAGTAACATCTTGTAAGCAGCAAAGCCCACCTTTTACCAGCTCGACTGGTCTGAAGAGAAGACTCTGCCGCTGCTGAAATCGTGTCACTTTTCTATTGAGCATGTGGGTGCTTTCTACCAAAATCCTGGCAGAAACAAAATTTGCCAAACAGGTTTGAAACCGGTTTCGTTTGCTGCGCTGGCGCATTTGGTATAACTGCTGACCAGCCCAAAACAAAGCTGATAAACGTCTGCACGTGCACGTGAGCTCGCGACCGTGGCTTGGGAGTGACAGCTGCAACATAAGGGAAATGGCGGCGATTTTAAAATTCTCCGCTAACACATTGGTTTTCTGCTAGGAATAAGAGTTTCCTTGGAAAATGTAAGTTTATACTTCCACACATACTCCAAAAACACTGAGAAACAACATATCTCCTATATACTACGGGTTAGGAGCTGTGCACAAAGACAAATATTGCTTTAAAGTCGTGCATTCGTAGAAGTCAAAATCTGTTTCGCATATTTTTTGCTCCCAGATAATGGATTTAAAGATAAACAAGATCCGGAAAGCAATGCTGCTGACAGAAAAAAATAGCTCGTAGTGCAGGTGGAAGTTTTGATCACCGTCAGTGACGCATGCGCAGACGTTTACCAGCCCGCTCGTCTGTGAAACTCGTTTATAACCTGTTTGACAGTGACCTGATCTCTGAACTGGTTATCTCTTGATCCTTGGACAACACGACGATAAAACGAAACGACTATGACAGACCCTGTCCTTTGCGTCGGTCGAGCAGATAAAAGACAGGCTCTGTTAGCTGGATAACTTGCAATCACATCACTTTCAGACAAAGCATCAAAAATCTTTGGTAAAACCAAGGGTTCTCCAAGACTCAAGATCACTTCAAGCAGCCGGGTACGTTGAAGAATCCACTCGGCTAGCCCAGTCCGTGTATCAGTTGGCATCTGTGACATTTTGTCTGAATAAATACTTCCAATATCCCACAATTGGACACGAAGCTCAAGATCATATGTAAGTCTTGAAGTTCTCCTTGTCAGGAATAACAGTTCGAAGATTCTGGAGCCACTGTTTCTTGTCGTGTTCGTCTTGAGCCTGGAGCGTGTGTGACTGGCCACTGCGAGCATCAAGTGTTGATATTCGAATGATATTTTTAGCTGCAAAAAAAGGCCAAGTGTTAGTATACACCAACCCAAAATGGAGAACCTAAGGAATGGAACTCTAACTTCAGTAATAACAATAACAACAACGACAATAATTATAATGATAATAATAATAGTCTATTACTGTTATTTTATGCACCCAATTTACAAGAACCTGGTTCGCCTAATGAAAAACATATCTTCCATAAATAATTATTCGTATAAATTGTACACGATGACGTCACTTGATTCATTCAGGTTATAATATAAAAACCTTACTTATTCATAAAAGTAAATAAAAAAACCCTCCCAATGTTCGAAAGACTTTTCCAAGAAATTATGTAGGAATATCAAATTCAAATTTAGACAACAAAACAGAATAACGCAGAGGCTAAGCTGAACAACGGGTGGAGTGAAGCACTACCGAGAAAACAGTCTCGTTTCCAGGAAGACAGCCTCGTAACCAGGTAGCCAGCCTCGTTCCCAGGTAGACAACCTCGTAACCAGGTTGGCTCCAATCCTGACTTAGATTACTGACCACGGCTATAAATATTTAATTGTTTTTTTGGTTCTACCAACGAAACGTATAAGTCGTTTGGGAAGAACGAAAAAAAAGGGACAAGAGGTTCTTACTGTTTGCGAGTCGCGAAATTGCGGTTTTGAACGATCCACCCATACGAATGTCTCCGTCTTGAAGATCTTCAACTAGCATATCATCGACAAGGATGGGCTACGAGAAAGACATGTTAGTTAATCAACAAGGGCTCTGTGGTCGATAAATTTATCACCAAATAGACACTCTTAAGAACTTAAAACACAAGAGGCTACACATAGCCTTACTCGGGCCTTTTGTATGCTTGGTAATATACTTCAATCTCACTTGTTTACTACAATTTTTACAGCACTTGGAAAGGAAATATGAACCAGCTTACATGCAGTGGAACGGTGACCTTACTGGCGCATACTTGAAAGTGGCCAGCGCTTACTTGAAACATTTTTTCGAAAAAACGTTTCTGCTTATCTTTTAGTATGATATTGTTCCGTTTTGAAGTGAATCGAGAGAAAAAGGGGGGAAAGGAAAAACTAACCTGAACCCAACTCCAAGTCCGACGCACTAGCCACTGTGCTAGTCTTCAATGTATAAAAATAAGACATGGAACCAAAACCTTGACTCGCGTTTGCTTTTCAGGACCAAGTAATTATGTGAAAGTTTGAACTAGAACTGTCATAAGAAATGAAAAAAAAAAACAAGTCTGCAGATTGGACCCCAATAACTTTCTCATAGGTGTTCAGGTGTGGAGATTAACTGACACTTTCCTGGTTACTTATCTCAAAATCTCGCGTGAAGAGTCTGAAGATCTTAACTTAGACTTAATTACAGAACTTTTATTTTTTCCTTTGATTCTGATAGTTCGTTTCGTCAGTGTAAAGACAAGTAACGTACACTTGTTCTAAAACGTGTTCTAAAATTGAAAAACTATATGTTAATTGCTATTTGACAACAAGGTACCTGGGCAAAAACTTGATACCAAGAGCGTCCGCCTCGTGTCGCTGGTCTTGTCAGCACAAACACTTTGTCAAATAGATAAGCGTGTAGCTTCTGCAACAAAATAATTTATATTGTTAATAAAAAAATTGAAAGCGTTACCAAGAATATCTTTCACGAGGACACTTGTCTGACAACCTGTTTTCTAATTGAAGAACCTATTAATGGAACCAGATATGCTTTTCATATAACACAATTAGGATGAAACAGTGGGGCGACAGCGATGGGGCGAGACAGTCATGGTGTAAATATCACATCGATGATAACTGATAGCGCTGTCGGGCGCTGCCAGTTGCCATCGCTGTTAGGCGCTGTCAGTTCCCATCACTGTCAGTTTCCATCGCTGCCATTAATAATATTAATAATAATAATAATAATAGTCTTTATTCACACAGATAAATATACATATCCTATGTTACATTTCGTAAAAATTGAT
>JAOBYE010066787.1:1849-21097 GCA_025403585.1 Parazoanthus swiftii
TGCCCTGACGAAACTTGGCAACACTCGAAACGTCAGCAAATCACATACCATACCAACTCTCCCAGGTGAACGGACTAAGCGCGCAAAGTACGCTGGACTGATTCTGGCATATGGCACCATCCCACAACTCCTTGTGCGCGCGGTTACTTTTCCAAAATGGCGTCCAAATTCCAGACTCACGATTCGTGATTTTTTTTGCTCGAATTGCTTTCTGGGATGATGCCATAAGCCAAATCGAGGCGGCGCACTCTGATTGGCTTACTGAGGTCACGTGAGAAACTACCGATCGTCTGGTCGTTGATTAAACTACACATTTGACTCTAAAATTCACCAACCTGTGAGAGCGCGGAGAGATTGCACGGTGCACTGGAGTGCTCGGCGGCTGTTGATCTTTCCCGATCGCAGCATCACCTCGTTCTTGCCAACACCTATCAGGTCAAAACCCAGCGAAGCTAGCAGCTCGTGACAGCCCGGCGTGCGCCACAGGGACAGGTTGAGAGGAACCTGAACGTTTCCCATATTCTTAGTGAACCACGTCAGAACTTCGTTGAACTGATGACAGAAGTGTGAGAAATATACTTAGCCGCGAAACATGAAGAGAGGGAAGGGTAGATAGAAAACGGAAGAGAAGAAACGATGTCTTTTAATTTCATTTTGTATCTCTTGCTTTTGATTTCTTGGAATGACCTGACTATTGAAACGATATGGCGAGAGCCAATCATCTGACCATTCATTTTGTATCACGTGGAAGCGGATGGTATTATTTGTTTCCTAGAACGTCCTCATACGACCATTTCTTTTGTTTAACAGTGATGCAAAACTTCAAAATTTCAAAGACTCGTCGACATTTTCACTATACGAAGTGACTTAGATTAATTACCATGGTAACCAATGCAGCGTTCACCAGTGGCGCGCCGGCCAGTTTGGCGAGGGCCTGGATCGTAGTCGGACTGAGACCTGTAGACAAAAAAAATGGCAGCGAAAGGTGATGTGATGCGTTAACCATTCAATTCCATAGATAAAGCTCAACATTAGACATTAGTCATACGTTAGACGTTAAGGAGGGGGGAGGGGGTGGGAAGCAACGGTTCGTATCGACCGTTTCAAACACATAAGTCATAATCTGCCGGTTTCCTGGTTTTTCAGTTTAAAGAATCAAAGTTTTGAATCATGGCGACACAGTACCTTGGTTGATAAAGATTCAAAATATTTTGAGAAATTTTTAAAAAACTTGGTAGGAAAAGAGATGGGGGGCGAGTTGTCAATTCTGAAGAATTGGACTAATGACTAACATCAGACCTTTTACGGAATGTGGTTTTAAACGCTGAGAGGCAAATCATGTGTCGCTATCACGAAGTGGACTGCGATGCTCCCATGAATGGTACAACTCCCAACTGCTACTTGGTGTTTGCGGTAGAAGTACAAACCTCTGTCTTAATAGTATGACGTGAACTTGATAATAATAATAATAGCAACAACAACAACAACAAGAATAACGATAACAATAAAAATAGGATTTTAAGGCGCCAGCTTGGGAGTCTCTTGACTTGCATTATCGATAAGCCCGCGATTTGCTGCTGTCCGCTTCGGCTCTGGATAAAACATTGGACTTCTAGAACAAAAGGAAACAAAGAACTTACCAAGTAGAGCGTGCAGATTGTTACTCGCTGTGGCCAGAACCTCAGCTGCGCTCGCACCAGTGGGAAAAAACACGGAGTCTGGAAGGCCATTGGTTGCTTTTTGGAGCCGAAAACCAATCACACCCAAGAAGTCGCGCCAGCCTCTCGCTCCTTTGACCTTGGCATCAATACTGGCCTCAGCTGTGTACATGGACGACCGCTGACCGTTCATGATTCGCTGGTGCGCTTTGTCCACCTAAACGAATAAGTATAAGTTGAGCGATAAAAGATTGAAAAAGCATATAACTAAGAGTTACCAATGGTAATGAAGAGCTCCGGGTTACCTTTAACCACATTTCATTTTTTGTGCCCATGTACAGTGTATCTAATACGTTAAAAATTCACAACGGACTTCACGTGAATCAATGAAGCACACAATTTTGACGCCTTCCTGTAGACCTGGGGGAGGATGAAAATGATAATCCTACTACATTTGTTCCTAGCTAAAAAACGGTTTCAACAAACACTGAATAAAGCAACATATTTTTGGTATGTGCAGTTCCCACTGCTTTTTGCATTAAATACGAAAAGTCTTAACACTGAAGTGCATTCTAAAACTTACTAAGTAATTACGGATAAAATTATTGCGTGAGGAAGGCCACAAGAAATCCAAGATGGTGGGTTTCTGACATCATATGTCGTCATAAGCAATTAATAGCTAAATTTGAATTCTATACAACTATTTTAGTTAGCTTGCCAAATTTGGTTTCTGTAAACTTTAAAATAAGAAAGTTGAAGAGGAGCGGGACAGTTTCTACCTAACCTCCCCCCTTCCCTCCCTCCCCCTAGGCAAAATAGGTTACTTCTCAAAATGAAGGTTAATGTTCTTGACCATAATACAAACGAAATATAGAACACTCGAAGGGAGAACAGATAAGCCCTTTTCTCCATTGAGACAAATCAATTCGCTTTTACTTCTCTACTGGCTAGCATAAAATGTTTTCAATGACAATCGAGAAAGAACTTGGCTGGCAGAAGAAATACATACCAAGTGAACCATAACCTTGAGTGTCTCACGCGCGTTTGAGTTCTGCAACAGCAAGCCGATGGTGCTGCCCATCAAGGCCGCCCTGTCAGTCAGCACGGTATCCCCGCCAACCAAGATAAACCCCGCCCAGTTGGAGGGGTGTGAGAACTGACTCGTTCCCTGAACCACGTGCATGGCCTGACTGAGGGCGTGGCTTGCCTTCAGACCACGAAGCAGCCCCCCATAGAACGCCTTGAGAAGCAGTTTGCAAGCTAAATCCGGGACTGGCCATAGCGCCACCAACACACATCGAGCTCCAGCTTTCAGGAAAGATCTTGTAAGACCGATTACCCCGTCCGACGTGATACGAGTTCTGGACGATTGATTGTGAGCCGCTCCAAGAACCACCAACTTGGCTGACAGTCTATGGTCTAAAATGTCAGCGGCTGAAAGCAAAAAATCGGACAAAGCTGGGGGTTCGTCCTGACTGTCATCCGCCAAAAAGTCCAGTCCCTCGTGCCCAGACTCTGTTGTAGCTGTAGCGAGTCGGTTCCCCGAGGAGCTTGATGACAGAATCAAAGCAGACAACTTCCAGGACACGTGAGTAGCAAAGTGAACGCAGTCTGCGTTCGGCAGGCGATTAATGACTTCTGTTTTGTTGGCCGAGTTACCCAGAAGGGGCTTGGTGTTGAACAAATCCGCAACGATCTTGGCTTCGTGCTCTGCGCTGCGGTTTGGTGCCCACTGACCACCAAATGTCGCAGGCACGTTTGGGTTCCCGATCACAAGCACAGAGGATGAACCAGGTTGTTTTACCGCTGCAGTTCCCTTCCGACTTTCTCTCAGTGCTTGTAATGACGGGACTACAAGTAAACGAAATCTCCTGTACAAATAGTCCTTGGAAAGACTTCCCTTGAGAACAGGGAATGGAACAAGATATAAATCGCCCTGTAAAACCAGAACCAGTTCTGAACCTTCTGCTTCAAAAGACGAAGAACGCGGTAAAGTGTCTTCCATTGGCGCTATAAGCAGTTCATACAGCGCGCGTAGCGGCGGTTTAGTTGACATCCAGCCGTGTCTTTTATTGCTACTCGACCGAACGCCGTTTAGCTTTTTCAAGTCCTTGTGTGCCATTAAGCTGTTAGTTTTTGGAGTTGAAGAAGAACCCAAAGCGCCAGAAATGTCCGCCATAATGCTCTCATCATCATCTCCTGATATGTAGGAACGCGTTGACAGAGCGAAACTCGCCACGCTCTCTCGTTCCCAGGTCTCGTCACCAATTTCACTCTCAGACATACTCGTCCTTCTATTCAAGCTCAGGTGCGGCTCAACGCCCATTGCTTCACGCACATGCGCAATGCATGCATCCAGCAATGTTGAAGTAGGAGTCGAGGTCTCGTTCAGGTCCGTGGAATGTTCGTTGTCATGGTCACCATCTGATAACAAAGTGTCGTGAAACTTTAAAACGCCTTGATCTGGAGAAATGAGCCAACTGTAAAGGTGTCCAGCGGCAATAGAATAATACAAAATTGTGGATTTCTGACTAGTGATTAATTCCGTGATCTGATCGGGGTTCGTTAGTACATTACCGAGAAGCCCAGAGGCATTGCTCTGTGCTCCTGTGGCAGATTGCCGCTCAAGGAGAAAATCAACAAAATCTTGTGTTCTCGCTCGTTCTGCAATAATTAAGGCTTCCGTATGATGGCCCAGCGCCACTAAAACCCTTTGTAAGGCCTGGTAACAAGCAGACTGGAGCTCATACAACGATATCTTATAGTTTCCATTGTGTAATCCTTCCTCTCTTAATTTCTCAAATAGTTCAACAGCACGATGCAGTTGAGCCTGCGAGGCGTCCAACTGACCATTTGCGTAAAATGCAAGACCAAGTCGATGACGTAGCAGAGCCTCGTCCTCATGTCGTTTCAAGGCCTCTGCCAGCGCAAGCCCCTGTTTAAGGTACGAAATGGCTTGAGGGTAGTTGCCCAAGGCATGGTGTGTCCTACCAAGGCTTCTGTAAGCCTGTGCTTTGGCAACTCTGTCATTCATCTGCGCCGCAATACTAAGATACTGCTCCTGATAGATCACTGCCTGGTCATAATTTCCTAGAGTTTCATTAGCTGAGCCGAGATTACAGTACGCACGCGCTTGAAACTTTGGCACTTCAAGCTCTTCAGCTATCTTCAACTCTTGTTCGTGATATTTCAGTGCCTTCTCGAACTCGCCCATTTTCTGTAGCACTTGCCCAAGACCACAGAGAGCCTCGGTTTCATTCTCCCTGTCACCAGACTCCCGTGCATGTGCGAGTTGTTGTTCGTAGCATGCATTTGCTTGTTCAAAGTTTCCAACAGCTTTGTGCATATTTCCAAGTTCTCCATAAGCCAAGCATTTTGAGTGAAAATCCGTGAGCTCATGCGCAACCACAAGGCGTTTCTCGAAGCAAACCAACGCTTGCTGTAGATTCCCCATGGTCTTGTGAGTGCTTCCGAGTCCACGATATGCCTTATCTTGGTCAGCAGCGCTTTCAGCCTTCTGCGCAGCCGCCAAGTACTTCTCTAGACACTTGACAGCTTCTTCGTGGTCCCCGAGCATATTATAACATTCTCCCAAGTTACCTTGGGCACGACCTCTGTCCAGAGTTACTGCAGGCACTTGTTCAAGAGTAGCTAATTGCTCTTCAAAGTATCCCAAAGCATCCTGGTACTCGCTCATACTCATTTTTGTGGTCCCTAAATTGCCAGAAGCCTCCGCTTGTAACACACAATCATCCAGCTCTTTAGCGCCCTTCAGCTGCTCGCTGTAACAATGAAACGCGTCCGCGTGTTGAGACAAACTTGTGTAGTCTAAACCCAGGTTTCCAAAGGCTCTACACATGCCGGCAACGTTGCGCGGCTCTTTGTGAATCCCAAGCTCCTGTTTGTGGCAAGTAAGCGCTTTCTCAAACTCTCCCAACGTTCTGTAAGCGTTGCCAAGTGCTCCGCACGCATCGCTCTCAAACGTTCTCTCTCTGGCGTTCCGTGAAACTTGAAGCTGCCGCTCATAAAAATTAATAGCCTGACTAGTGTTTCCTTGCATCATGTGAACGTCTGCGATGTTTCCACACGCTCTAAATACTCCTTGGAAGTTCTCTGTTTCTTCCGATGCCGATAGAAACTGTTGTTGGCATTCTAGGGCTATGTCGTAGTTGCCCAAAGCACTGTAGGCAAGTCCGATGTTGCAATACGCCCGCCTCAAGCTAGTCCTGTCGTTCAGCTCTCTCGCAATTGAAATATTCCTCTCATAACATTGAACGGCCCGTTCGTGGTTTCCCATTGAGTAATAAGCAAACCCTAAATTATGGTAAGCTTTGCATTCATCAGATCTATCCTTCAACTGCTGTGATATGGTCAAGAAATCCTCATAAAAGGGCGTGGCTTTCTTAAAATCGCCACAAGAGCTGTAAAAGTTTCCTAAGTTACTCAGGGACACACTTTCGTTCGCCTTGTCGCCAAGTTCTTGCGAAAGCTCAAGGTGCTGCTGGTAGTGTTTCAACGCCTTGTCTAAGCTTCCGACAGCTTGATAAGCTACCGCCAAGTTCCCGTGAGTGCACGATTCAGACGTGCGATCATGGACTTCTTTTGAAATAATTAGCTCCTGTTTGTGAAACTTAATCGCTTGGTCGTATCTGCCTAGGGCACTGTAGGCACATCCCATATTGCCATACGCGCGCCCCTGTCCAGCACGGTCTTCCATTTCTTTGCAGATAGCAAGGTGATTCTTGTGTAATTTTAACGCCTGGACGTACTGTCCTTTCTGCTGAAATATGATCCCTAAATTTGAAAGCGCTCTTCCTTCCGTTGATCGGTCCTTCAGTTTTATCGCCATTCCCAGCTGCCGCTCGTGGAAAGATTTAGCTTGTTCCGAGTCTGTTTTACAACGAAATGCGTGTCCCAAACCCGCATAGGCACGCATCTCCATAGCGCTATCCTTCGTCTTCTTGCCGATTTCCAGGACTTTTCTATGGAACTGTATTGCTTGATCAAAGTCTCGTTTGTAGTGATACGCGCTGCCCATGTTGCTATACGCTCGTCCTTCCTCTGTCTTATCCTCCAACTCTGTTGCAATCCTTAGATGTTCATCGTGACATTTCACAGCTTCATCATAGTCCCCAAGCAACACATGCACCGCGCCAACATTCCCAAGCTCTTTCGCTTCGCCAAGCTTGTCCTCGAGTTGTTTATGAATGGCAGCACACTGTTTGTGGCTGGCCAGTGCGTTGGGATGATCTCCGATTGATACATAAACGTGTCCCAGTGAGCTGAGGGCGGACGCGGCGATCCTACGGTCTCGAACCTTCATTGCAGTGACAAGCTGAAGTCTGTGGTGGTTAAGCGCTTCCTTGTACATACGCTGTGAGTAGTACGCACTGCCCAGGTTTCCATGCGCTCGGCACTCCCCAACCTTGTCCTCCAGCGATCTGGCCATCTCTAAATCCTGCTCCATATACTCCATGGCCTTTCCAAGGTTGCCCAGCTTCCAGTAAGCGCTGCTTAAGGCCGAGATAACCGAACCGCGGAGTTTCAGGCTGTATGTGCCAACCTTGAGAGCGGCTTCCAGACAACCAATAGCGGGGTCTAACTGGCCAAACGACAGCAGCTCCTGGCCAATCACCGATATCACAACAAACGGGCTCTTGTCCAGCTTCATCTTGCCGAGGTGGCTGAGGATTGGCTGCAAAGTGCCTAAAATAAAGATATTCATAGTTATAACAATATATTTACGTGCGGTACACGCAAATACTGCAAGCAGAATGGTTTTACTGCCTGCTGTCAAGTAACCTTTTTAAATACTAATGTCTCTGGGCTGAATCTTTCATAATCGGTCGCTTTGAGTTCATAAATAGGTACTGATATGTGTATCCATAAGATAGTTGTTCGATTCCGTAATTGTCAGTTTTTGTGCCGGACAGCTGGACCACCTGAATTAGCATCCAAAGCAGCCGCCTTATTTCCTTCGCAGCGGGCCCTTTGGAAACCGGTTTCGATTTCCGGGGGGCCCACTGCGAAGAAAATAAGGCGGCTGCTTTTTGAGGCTAACCCCGACTCTTCATTCCATGGTTCGAGGTATTAGTTGAAATAAAACTGACCCGAACACTGTGCAAATACTTGAACTTCTAAAGAAAAAGCTTCCCTTCACGATTATTTTATTCTCATTGTCAACAGTAAAAGTAACTTTACTGAACAAAAAACTACGAACGAGATTATAAAAAGGTTTCCGAAACAAAAAAGGAGAAACACACCAAAAAGTACATTTGATATGGATTAATGATGTTAAAGTGAGATTAGAGGAACTCTGTACGCCCAAAGTTCACATGATAAGCATTATTGGCTTCAGAGTCCCTCGTCCATCCCCCCCTCCCACATCCCCCCATCCCCGCCCTTCCTTCCTCCGATTGGTTAAGGCCCTAAAAACCTAAGCGTTTTGGTCTCAAACACTTTCAGATTCCAAAACTAAAATAAAGGGGATTAATTTTCCCAGTTTTCTTAGTTTTAAAAACCTAACTTGTAAACAAACCCCAATTTCCATAAAAAAAATACTCCTCAGTGTAAAGAAAATAAAAAATTAAGAGTGCAATCATGGAACAAAGCTTTAACTGGCTAAAGGTTGTCTTGTAAGCCCAGAAAAGGAAGACCTACCATTCAAAGGCGACTTCACAGCCGCTTCCGTCAGCGCTGTCAACAACTGAGGGCTCTTCTCATCCTGCGCAAGCGCAGCAGCGAAGGCGGACAATGCGTCTCCATGGCGACCAAGACACTGCAGAGCGACGCCTTGTCGGTAATGGGCCTGGGGACGAGAATAAGAAGGATGCATCAGTCACACAGTTTGAAGTTGCTTTCCACTAAAATAAGATGAGCAAACACCGATATTCGATAACACTTTGGAACAACGGCTACAAAGCACAGCTTATAAAACGCGTGTAGAGAGAAAATTTTAGTTCTGTATTTTCTGGAGTTTTAATTCCAAAACCTTTTTAATACACTAAATGCGATATTCAAATAATTTAAGACCGAGTAGCTTCAACTTACTTGGTTAACGCCACCTTTAGTGATAAATAATAATGGAACGAAACTAATATATGCGGTTTTGATCAATCATTCAATTATATCTGGTAATTACTATCAGAACCTATCACTTGGTGGCGTGTTGCAACTAAAAACAAAACTAATTCAATAGTCTAACTCTTTAATACGCTGGCTGTTGGATATCTATTGTGTAAAGAAAATTGAAAGTTGTCCCTGACCAAAAACATTAATTGCATTAAATGTAACTGTGTTACGACTTCGAAAACTTTTAACAGCTCTTCACCTAGATCACTGATTATGTTTTTGCACCTATAGCTTGCGACTTTTGTGACAACTTTGTCGTAAATAACCTTCCTCCATATTCGAGGCCTGGTGAACAGACGAGCTAAATTTATTCTTGATTATTATCTATAAGTTGTTATCTTAGAAGTAATCTAAACATCCTCCCTGGAATGCACTTCCGAAAGAGGTTATAAGTGCCACTGCAGCCACCAACACTATTCTTGTATTTTTTAAAACTATTTATTAATTTTGTTTGTGTTTTCCATAAATTCCTATTTACTTAACCCCCTTCCCGTGCAAGAATTAGTCATAACTATTAAAAGGTACCAATAAAATTGAAAGTTAAAGAACCAGTTTGTACGCTTATCCAAGAACAGTAATTGGTTTGAAATATAATACTAAGTACGAGCAACAGTGATTGACAGTGCCCCACCCCACCCCCTACGTTATGTGCACTCTATTAAACACATCACAAAATGTTGACAATTAAATCCTCAGTTATTCAGCGGCCCTCGGCATAGAGACAACCAAGTCTGACGACGTGAAAATATTATGACTTCAACTTCATCAAGTTTGCTTCTGGCAAACGTATTTCATTCATCGCGGTTGCAAATTTCTTTGAAACATCAGTTTTGAAATGTGTTTTTGGTTAAAATGTCATCAATTTTCCTGAACGTTTTCTCCATCTGACAGTAAATTCTCACGACAGATTGTCCCTCAATTAAACCGTTAATTACGAGAACAGCTCTGGAGCGCTTTGGCTTCAAAACGTGATCAAAACTTTTAAGCATAAACAAGAAAAAATAAAGGCCTTTTGAGTCATTGTATCAGGAAAAGAGCAGTTTTAAAAATTACTGTAAGCTGATTGTTCTTAACCTGTTCTTATCTGTGTACAATAGACAACTGTTCTAGTTGAAATTTTGGGTTTTCATGGATAGAGACGAAGTTTATGCCCGAGATAATTCTAAGCTTGTTCCTAAAATCTTGATAAATCTGAGCTAAGGAAAAGCGAGTACGGGTTCGGACCCTTGCCACAGTATTTGTTCTCTGCTCTAAACTCTACAAACGAGGACTTGAGCAGTCTTTCATGCAGGTAAATCTCCAAACAGAAAACTCTCATATAATAAACTGGGTAAAGTTCACCTGATTTGCAGCAGTCGAAACATATCCTCTACAAGGAACAGGCGGCATTTTTTCAGAATGTTGTTTGCGATCGGTCGACACGAGCCAAAACAAAACAACTGCATGCGCGCGACAGAACAGCAATGTACATGAACTGGCAAAGCTGACTCGCGATGTTATGGTAAGGAAGAGTAATGAAAGACAAACGGAAACGTAGCGTGGTGAAGAAAACCCCATCAGTCACTCGATACTCAGTTGGTAAACGCCGCCAAACCAGTCAAAACATTTCAAGCTTCCCAAGCATTAAACAACCGGCACACGAGATCGCCATAAGCTGTTAAAACAACAATCTTTCACGGCAAGATACGGATATTCTCTTTGAGGTGACCTCCAACAATCAGAAATCAATTTACGTGTGGAGAGAAGAACATCCTAAAATTAGAACGTAGCAAGATATCAAAAACCTCCGATCGTTTAGCGGGGTATGGAGTTAATTAAAACGCGGATGATGCTTCCTGACGCAGAAAATTTTGAAAAATGGTGTCTTTTGCGCGCAAAATCATAGCAGTTCCAATAAATTTTGGCTGTAAAGGCGAAACTTTGAAGCCAATAAATGCAAAAGATTTCAGCACTTCTCTAGCCCGAAATAGCCTGACTGATCTTTTTTTATGGTTGATATGCTGGCGTAATAAAGTTCTGGCGCGACGTCTGAAATAACCAAGTCGTGAATGACTAAATCATGACAAATACGTGATGACAGTTCAATCAGAAAATCTCAAGTAAGTCCACTGATCTCCAAGGGACTGTTCATACCTTCTAATTACCTGGAATTAAGGAGCCGAAGGTCAAATGCACGCTGCAAATAACAGCGGCATGTTCCTGACAATCAAAAAGCCGAAACAATTTTGGGTCAATAACACAAGAATGACCCACAATTAAAACTGTACAGACATTTATAATGTTACTGATCATGAAACAAAAGGAAAATTAGTAACTGATCGACAGTATGCCACCAAAAATGCTTGTAATTTTACGCTTGATTTCGGCCGCATTAACCCCTGTTACAAAGCTTTGGTTTTTTTAAGAAAAAAACTATAAGAATGAGAGTTTTTTTGATGTAGCACCACTAAGTAAATACACTATCGCCAAACCTGGTCAATATACTGAATTTTTCTAAAATAATGAAACAAGCTCAGTGATTTCATGGGAGCGCCAACTTTTTTACGTTTTGATTAAACATGATTAACGACAAAAGATAATTAAAAATAGCAACAATACAACTACTACTACTACTACTTCTAATCATAATCATAACATATTTCTTAAACATGACATTTACCATTTCTCAAAGGAAAATAAACTAAACTCATGCAAAATGGAAACTATAAATTCGTGTCACGGTGTTCGCCTAACCCATCCTGGCACCTACGTAGTATTTCTTTAGTTTGTGCCGAGATCAAGTGGCACAGATAATGATAATGATAACTTTTTTTCAGAAAGAAAGAAAACGTACAACGAGTTCATACAGAAAAGACACACATTGCTGCGAAGCCGGCGAATTTGTTAAATGGACGGAAAAGTCGGGAATCGCGCGAACTCGCTCAATCGAACGCCATAATGGATACCATTCGATGCCATTCTTCTCCAGTCTCTCCTTCACTCGCGCGTCCAATAAGCCCACAAACAGGGCCGCATACTACAACAAGACAGCGTCACATGGCATCTACGCCCTTTCAGAGTCTTATCGTACGCCTTCAGATTCCAAACTTGAGTTTTAGGCTTTTCATAATCATTTGTTCGCTGCCGGCGGAGCGTCCCTCGAAAGTCTTTCGTGAGCCACGCCCCGCCGGCAACTAACAAAACTACCAGACATCAGTAAAGTAGTGCTAGAATAAAGTACAGATTTTTGTAAAATGACTTATAGGGAATCAATTTACGTAAAATGAGCGCAGGGTACCTCTTTTTAGTCACATGTTCCCGAGTCCAGCAAAATTGTAGTTCTGCCTTTTGTATACGACAAGTGCAAGCGAAAGTCGCATAATGTCAGTGAGAAGCCGCTACACTGAATGAGATGGGGGGAGGGGTGGGGGAAATTCATCAGAAATAGCCATCTTACAAGTCCCTACAAACACTGAAATCACAATAAAAGCCTGAATGAAAGTATGACAATTTTGGCCGAGCTTAACCTATGTTTATCAATCGGAATCCTTACACTCATTACTGTTGAAGCCGGGAGAAAAAATGTGTCTAGTAGTATCGAAGTTTATAGTGCATAAGTCGCCAGTAAAACTACAATTTAACGGTGCTCTACATGAACCAGGCGCAGCCTCCAGAGAAACATGATTAACTATATTCTATTAAAATGTTAAGTAACACTTTAATTTTGATTCCGCCCACAAAAATACTTGAGAAGGCCTTTATCATTTGATGACGACACAACTAGTAACTGACAAGTCTATATACGTCAAGACATTTACTGGATACAGTTTACAATCTAAGTTTTTCTAAAACGGGCTTGTTAGTCAGATATACCCGCCCACAAGTTTATTTTCCTTCGATGTCAAAAAGTCGAAACCAAGCTCAAAGGGTGCGTGGCATATAAAATACATTTTTAATAATGTAATAACTTTATTTAGACGCACTACAATATCTGCTTGAGCCAGAGAAAGGATCGTTTAAAAAATATACGTGTATTAATATTATGTATGGACAATAACAACAAAAAGTCTAATTTATATATTTATAATGCATAAATGTCTACGACTGGTGTTATCAATTAAAAGCTCTAATGGCGTGTGGCACATAAAATACTATTTATAATAATGTAATATCTTTATTTAGATGCACTACAATATCTACTTGAGCGAGAGAAAGGCTCGTTTAAAAATATATGCGTTTTAAAATTGTGTATGGACAAAGAAATGTATAATGCGTAAATGTCTATGACAGGTGTTACCAATTCAAAGCTATTATTTTAACGGTTGCTATCATGTAAGATAATAATTTTATATAGTAAGAAAAATGATCATATATATGTTTCGAACTTTATCTAAAAAACAATACCGACTTGTAACAAGAAACTAAAAGGAAAGAGAATGAAATAAATGAACCACATTCTGCAACTTGATTAGATTTCAAAACAAGAAAGATAATTAATTGATCCGGGTATTGACAGTCCGCTGACCATCCGCTACACTCTCACCAGCATAAGAACCATTTCTTTTCTCCATCTGAAAATCTTCTTTGTTAGCACTTGTGAACAAAATGATTTGCTCTGGAAACACGCAGGAAATATTTACGCAGTATCCCGTACAAAATACAGCGATAAGAGATAAATCCAAAGTAAATTATTTTCAGTCTGAACGTTCATAACTCCATCCCCATTTTGCGAGCAATTTTTAACTAGACTTGTCTTATCTTACAACTGACGCAGTATCGAGCATTACCGGAATACATTTTCTTAACCACAAAAAAATGATTCATCACGCTTTTGCAGCGAGTTTTGAAAGTTGTGGGCGGGCATGATATTGATAACTTCAAATGTGTGAATCTCGTTAGTGCCAGATAAGTCTCGTGAAAAAAGATAAATTACTTATAGATGTTTATCTATATCATAAATTAAAACAAGCAGGAACTAATATGTTTTCTTGAATAGAAGTAGCCGTGTCAATCGACTTTCAGATTGTTACCACGAACAATTATTTTGCGTAGAGTTTGAAAACGCACTCATTTGCAGCTGGTTTAAAGGGACTGTCAATATTTATGACCTAAAGGCAACTCGCTCTTCTAAAACATGACTCTGGTCTCGGACCAATCGGCGTTTCCTATTTCTATTGTTACAACAAAAGAATTACAATACCAGCAAGACTAACTGTCTGGGCACGATTTTTAAAAAAGTGTTTTATCCAGTATATTTGACGTGTTTATATTCAAAACATTGTGATTTTCTTTGCACGCGTCTCTATATATGAAGTAATATTCATCTAAGATACAGTTTCAAAACATATTGAGAGTAACATATATACAGCCTGTTATATATTAAGCTGTCATAAACTAAACACACCCTGTTTAAAAATCAATTTTCTCATTTAAAATACGACGTGATCTAAACCAAGCTAGTCAAAATTTGAGCGCATTCAAACTGTAGATTACCTTGTTTTTAAATGACTGAACAGGCAGCAGCTTGCTTTCAAAAGTTCTCATTGGAACTATTGTTGATACTACCCAAAAAAGTTTACTGAAGAATCCCCAGGAAGAACTATGAAGTCAGTGACCTATCAATCGCACTGCAATGTATCCACGGGGATGCGCAAAGACGACGTAACGGCAGATTTACAAAAGACAAAACTTACCCAACTGTTTATTCCAAAAACGTAGCCATTTTCTTGCCTGGGCGAAGGTGTTTTTGGTTTGACAAGAGCATGTCGCCTCATCGCCACGAATCCATCGCTTACACGCGCCCTTATCGAATAGCAAGCTTCCACTTCATCGCTGATACAGTAGGAATACTACACAGACAAAAGAACTCTTCAACTTCACTGTCGACTATTTGTCGTTCTCACACATCGAAATCTGAAGACACATCGTCAGCAAAGAAGTACTGGGCTCAAAGCTACCGTTGGAGCAAACAAATCCACGGAATTCACAAGGGTTTACAGTAAGATTAAATGTTCCAATTGTTGGTTGGCGGCAAACAGAACTGTCCCAACATACACTCAGTCCAATCTGGGATATCAAACCTTAAAGTTAAGAAGTCGCCAAAATGCCATCAAGCTACTTCACTGACATCACGACATATTCGTAGAGTAGCAAATCAAAAAGCTGAAATAATTTACGGATTTTGCTAGAAGCGTTGAATAGGGACCAGTAATTCGACGATCAACAACTTTTTGAATCCTTGGTCCGTCGTAATTTGAGAGGCGATTCAGTCTAACGAAACATTGCAACTGGCATTTTTCAAACCCAAGCTGTAGCCGGTGATGTCAGCAGTTCACGTCTACAACTCTCCACCGAATACGGTAAAAGAACTTGAATTGGCTGTCGATTAGCACACACTCTTCATTCGGTATTATGTCCGAGAGTTACTTGCAAAATCATTTGAATACTGTGCGTTGACATAGTAAAATCCAACTGGATTCCCTCTTGACAAGCAGCGATATTATAGGCCACGTCGACCTTAAGCAAACACTCATTGTAAATAGATGTTTGTTATTAATTTCTTTTGGGCAAGCCATTCAAAATTTCTTAGCTCAAACTTTTGGACAGCTGGTGCAACATTCCTTAGTTCGCTAAAAGTTAAAATACGTTAGTGCTCTCCTTTTGTAAGATCAATAAAATGCTTTTTACGCTAGCCAAAAGTTTCAAAGGGCCAGTAACGATTTGCAAATTAACACCAATAAAATGCACAGTTTTGGCAGAAGTGAGCTTTATATATAAGTGTTCAATAGAAAGGTGACGTCACCATCACCTGTCAAAATTACAATAAAACTCATCGACAAGCTTTCTCGATCTCTGCCATGGAATAAAAGGAATGAGTTCCCCATGTCGCATCAAAAACGATCTTTATTGAATAAAAATACCTTTTTGATGAAACAGAGTGACACAATCGGAGTATATTCTCAACTTCAAAGATGGCGCGGAAGATAAGGAAAAGTCTGTTCGAGATAGAAATCCGTTTGTCAACAAACTACAATACTTCTTGTAACAACAAACTTGTTAGAACGGACAGACACCTGACAACTTAGGCTTGGTAGCGGGCATGCAACTTTTAACAATCAAACCGTATTGCTTTCATTATACATCGCCCATGCAGCCAAATTCAACAGAAAATCATATTTATTTAGCAAGAAAAATAGAAATGTAGCACCCAAGCACATGCTTCATCAGAGGATTTTTTTTTTCATTTTTTCCTTATAATCAAGGAAAAATAGTTCCTCAAGACATGTATGCGCGACTCTGGAGCCTGGACACCAAAGAAACAGTAAACACTGTTTCATGCAGGAGTCATATCCAAAAGAGAACATCTCCCCGGGCAATCCACGAGCTTTTGACCGCAGTTGAGGTCCAGATAGCCGGGCATTTGTTGCTTTACTCGGCGTATGACACCGGAAGTAAAAACTCGTTTACAGAAAACAGTGCATTGCAGTATATTCATGACGGTATGACGTATTTTTTCCGTAATATCAAGTGAAATCATTCTTTTCTTAAAATATAACCCAAAATAGCGCCAAGTCTGGGCAAAGCCGATTTCAATTGTATATTTATATACACCGATATATGGATGTAGTAATGGTTGCATTTTTAAAAATATATTGGTGAATTTTGAACATAGGTAAAATAGACTTTAGCGACCTATTTTCTTACTTAAAGTTCTCACTTGCTATCAAGGTAAAAATAAACAATTTTTGAATAACAAGTACTTAAAAAAACAGCTCGCTTTACAGGCTGAGATAAGATTATTGCTAAAAACCTTCAACTAGAGTTGAACTGTTTTCAATATGATGAACAGTTTGAATTGATATTTTGCGAGGCCAAGTTTCGTGTTCATTTAACAATGAATTTTAAAAAAAGTAAGAGGAGCATCATGTAAAATAAACCGAGCTCGATAATTTTCATTTTTATACGGTTGTATCAACCTGAAACTGTTTTGTTTATTACAATGAATGTACTCGCTCAGGCAGTGTGAAGTGAGCCGAGTATTTTTAAAACCATCATGGAAGCCTCTGACAGCCGCGTATACGATCGCTTCCAGGACCACGAATTTGACCTCTTTTTTTCAAAAAAGGGTTTGCCCGAGTAGGAGGTTCGCGTTTGGATTTGACTCACACATTTGTACATGAGAACGTTTTTTATAGAAACGTATAGAGAAAAAATAAAAGCGTTGGCCTTTCAGTTAGTTAATTATTACTCAAGGTTTGAAGTCGACTTGAACGTTTTATACTTGGTAAAAACAAACTTTCACCAAAAGCCGGGCACCAAGCATGTGCCTGACATTTCTCAACCCCTTTCAGTTCCAGTTAGTTTACTGAACTTCAATCTGAAAGGAAAATGAGTCGTTTGCACCGAAGCTCATAGGAGCTGATCATGCACAACAAACTATTTACAATGAAAAGCAAAATTCTCCCAAACTATTTCAAAGGAAGAGTGCAGATACGATTAAAGAGAATTTAGTATCTAAGTTGAAAAATTTTTCTGCCAGCCTTGATTCATTCTCAAAAAATATCTCGTACTACTGTCAGATCATCATTTCACAATTAGCTATAAAAGTGATAAAACAATTAGATATCAGTCTCGAGTGTTACAAAAATGGGAACACAGAATCTTAAGAAAGACATGCAGTTTTCAAAACTTTTGTCACCGAATCTATTTTACTGACAAAAAAAATTACCGAGTGTTGTCCATACGTGGTTCTTTGGTAAAAATAGCGCTCCAAAAAAAGCCAGAAAGTTATATAACCATGAATAGACACAATGTTATCTTCTAGCTCATAAATTTATCTACACAATTTTTTATGTTCAAACCCTTGGTATTTGTCATCAACTTTTGATACACACAGCTGAAAATTTAATTAAGGAATAGTGGACAAGAACAGTGCATGCTAATGGCATTTACACGTCTTTAATAGAATACTGATGAGAAAGGTGAGAGAGTTCAAGTCCTGCTTCAGGCTAATAATATAATATGCAGATCAGCAATTGTTAGTTTAGACAAACATTTAGCACCTGGAATGAGAAGACTTTTTAACAACATTAGCGAGTATTATCCCAGGTAACTTCTGGGAAGTCATTGGAACGGAGAAGGAACATGTGATTTCATTTGTGAATGTGCAAACAGGGCAGAATGTCGAATACATGTAGCTTTCCAAAATACTACATTCTCACTGTTCATTCATGAAGGTCAAATTTCAATCAAGTGTAAATTTAATATAACCTTAGCTTACTAGTTACAAGGAATCTTATTACGTCCTAGTTTTCAACAAATTCGAAAATAATCTAAGTATATATAAAATTAGAAAAAAGTACTTTTAATGTACGTTATGAAATTAAAATGCTAACTTTACGGAACGGCAGGCATTACAAGGAAGAAAGCTTTTAAGACTCTCATTAGTTTTATAACTAAGGAACCGTTTTCATTCATTCTATTCAATTAACACTCATTTGGTTACACTGTATGAAACACAATATGATCATCTCCATTCTTGTTCTAATCAATTTGACAACAGAAGCTTCATAAATTACCCCACAATATCCAAACGCAAAAGCTCTTCATCAAGTTTGTTCAGTGCAACTCAACAGCTAATAATTACAAAATGACATTGCTAATATTGTCTTGTCTTCACCAAGAAGTGCTTTACAGCTCCGACTAGTTGGCACCATTTATTTATTAGTAGCTGTGTGAGGGGCTATTTCCAGTATGCATGCATACTTCAATCAATGCAATGAATAAAACTCTGCAATCTATCAGGAGCTGTCCACAAGTTAATAGATTTCATTTTATCATCATGTCAAAATTTTCTGGTATTTTGAAGATTTATCCTGAAGGAAAAATACTATATGAGGACACACTAATGAGATTGTAGTTAAAAATGTGTAATTAGCAAGGCGATTCATGTCATCAGCAAATAACACCAAGTGGATATAGCTTTTGTGGCAAATTGAGTCTAATCGATGATGTATGTGTTAGAAATAGAATATAGGGCCAAGGGCAGAACCTTGGGGTATGGCTTCAAATTTATCCAAGACAATGCAGAAATCAAATGCCTTCAATAGTTTCTTTATCAACCTTGTAAATAACATTTGTGGAAAATGTATAAACTGTTGATTTGTTAATCATTTAATGACTTGGGGCAAGAAATTAAGGCTTTGAGTTTGAGTAATACAAAATACACTTGCCTTTTTCTACTCAACAAATTACTGGAAAATCTGAGCAGAATTCACAAGCAATGTCAAAAGAGCACTGTTCAGTATCTCCACTTACATTAATTAAATATTTAATGACATTCTGCTATAAAGACAGAAAGGTGGCAATATTTCTAATTCAGAAGTTAAAAATGAAACTTACTAAAACAGACATTATTTCTTTTTAATTCTGCAAGAGATAGGCTCTTGTGGGGGGGGGGGGGGGGGGGGGGGGGGGGGGG
>JAOBYE010066898.1:4276-21093 GCA_025403585.1 Parazoanthus swiftii
CGTTATAAGATACGTACTGATACGTACTGTTTCACCGTTATAAGATACGTACTGATACGTACTGTTTCACCGTTATAAGATACGTACTGATACGTACTGTTTCACCGTTATAGGAAACACGATGTCTACAAACTTTCTAACATCAAATTAAAATTATGCGACCTCGCCATAAAACAAAACTACTCTAAACTAAATAATACATAATACTAGATAAAAACTGAAATCAGTATTCAGGCGAAACTGTATTTTTGCATTGGAAACAAAACCTATGCCGTGAACTTTTCCGCCGTTCGGTCATGTTTCATTTAAGGTTACGGTGTTTCGCTGCTTCCGTCCTGATGGAAGAAGTTTCTTCTTAGTTAGCACAAACCGCACAAAGAAAGTGACAAAATTGTATCAATAAGAAAGACATAGAATCGAAATAGAAATATAAAACTGGAAGAGTTAAACATTTCATTGAATTCCCTCCTTATTTACAATTGTTTTGCCAACCGAATAAGTGCGCGCAATTGGGCTATGCGTTTAAAAATGGGGTTTGAGGCGCAAAATTCTATTCTGACAGAATTTGGCATATGTTAATATTTGTTTACTATGTTTTTAACATGGACGGATAATTTCTTGAACTACACTCCGAAGATTTCATTCAAATACAACAATGAAAACAAAATGGGTGATTGATAAATCAAATATAGAACTCGGTTATCACAAAATATCCCATTTAAGTCAGTGTCGTAGGTCAAATTTTTTGCCTCTGCCTTCGGCATCAATAATCAAGTGCCTGCAACGACAAAATCAAATATTTTTCTTAACCTCGTCCAATAATAGTTATCTAGTTGTTAAGTTTTTGTCGAATAGAAGATTACATAAGCTCGCGGAAATGGAAAAAAATCCTTGGTTAACGGTTTCCGATCATTAATAGAGTGGTTTTTGTCGACAAAGTCTGTAATTATAGTTAACTTCGGCTCTTCGCAAATTGAACATGCAGTCTTGTTGACAATGCATGGGCGGTCTTCTGGTTTATGTAACGTAAAACGAGAGGTAAGACACGGCTGCTCTCTCTCTGTAGACAGAAATCTTGCTGAATAAAAATCGACATTTTTTTAAAAGCGCTCAAACTCTCAATCACTCCAACATTTACACGGTGAAGGCTTGTAAGTAAACAGTAATAACACACTCAAAAAATACTCAATTTCCAAAAATCAGCAACGTAAAGCTACAGAGTAGTGCAATAAAGGTTGTTTTATTAGAGAATGAATGAGAAATACAAACTTGATCCTTGTTAACGTACAATGAATTGTATAGGGTACAAATTGCAAATGGCTCATTTGCATAGTGCACATTTTGTATCGTGCTTTAACTAGTCTCAATTAGCATACGACATTCTACTGATAAAAACACAATCTGAAAACCTATTCTGTTGCAAGTAAGACACCCCGATAATCGGTTAGTTGCACTCAGGCCAGCTAGATTGATAGCAATTTGTCACTAAAGTTTAGCCTGAATAAATTCTGAAACCCGATATCAAGAAACCGGGAAACCATACAAGAAAAAGATGATTTCACAATTAGCAATTTTAGCATTGTGAAAGACTGCTAACGTTTAGTCTTAAAACTATTTGTTGCTAAAATATAGCTTGTCCGACCCGAGTTTAAGTAGTCCACTGAACTGAGTTACAGAAAACAGATTCGAAAAAAGCCGAACAAAAACCGACTGAGGAAAACACATTTTTGCACACTTGTTTATTTAGAGTTATTTTTTGTCAACCATTATCAAATGTGACCAAGAACAGGTTTAACCCTAGAAAGCATTGCCTGTTTTATTAATTACTAGTGCTTGAGAGGGTCACTTTGAACCCCCGATGATTTTCCAAACGGTTAGAAATGCGAATGAACCACTAAGTAATATCAATATCAATATTGGCTAGTTAATTAGCTGCTGGTGCCATGGGTTTAAAATAATGGTTTGATTTTCTACTTTCTAAACTACAATCATTTTCAACAAAAATTTTAAGTTTCGAAAGGAAAATCCAGCTTTCGTGATTTATCAAGACCACATCGTCAATGATGACGTTATCTAAATTAGTGTCCAACAAAATTGAGATTCGAAAACCGAGAGGAGGGTCAGACAAGCCTTACCCCCTCCCCCCGAAGGAAGATTTCTAGGGTTAATGTTAACTCACAACTAAAAACAAAATGAAAGTGAGCGAACAACGACCAAGAAAACTGCTGAAAAATGCGTGAATCAGGTAAGCTGACAGACTTACTTCCTATTCTTCTGCCATATATTTTGTAACTTCGATAACACTCCAACTCGTGTCAAGACTTAATGTTTGTTACTTCCAAAAACAAAATTTTTGTCATATTTGTCTACACACAATAGTTTTTTTACAACTCTTTTCATATAAACTTTCCAAGTGCAAATGTGTCATCTCAGAAGGTTAAAGTCTTAAACGAAATCTAAATTTATTATCAATTTAAAAAAGGGAGAAATATTTAATCTTCAAGAAACATGCATAATGAACAGCAACCTTTATGATATATTAGAAGTTTATGCTGATTATTAAAGAAGCATTAGTATAAGGTTGCAGATTTGTGTACAGCTAAGGTGTAGCAGGTCTCCCAGTCTGAAACTTCCACCAGATAAATGATCACGAGAAGAAGAAACAGAATGACGTCACAGAAAGGAAGAGAGGGACATCCAGGTGCAGTGCGTTACCACAGACCACCAAACCATTATAAGGTGTATTCATTGGCTTCTTGCCATTCTCGCTAGGGGAAAATGACAAATTCACATTTCATTAAAAGATATATTATCTTGCCGTTAACATGGACAATTTTGATTTTGTTTCAATAAGCAACACTTTGGTAAGACAAGTAAGAGCGCTGGTAATGTTGATTTATGTTGCTACTGAGTCGTTTCTAATAAAGCAGGTAGTTAAAGTAATGTAGTAGAAGAGGCAGTCCAGTTGCTGTTGTATAAATTGTTGTAGTAGTTCTACTAGCACGTCGGACAGGCATTGAGACTTAGCTGTACGATGTGCTGTTGTGAATTATTATTATTATTGAAAGGAGGAGTGTAGTTGTAGTAGGACATCCAGTGAGACTGGTACTGTAAGATGTATTGCAGAAGAACTGAAAGTAAAGTTGCTTGTGTAAGGAATGTTGTACATAATTCTACCAGAAGCAAGCCCAGTAGCAAGCGCAAGTTTTGAGACTAGTACTTTAAGAAGCATTGCAGTAGAACAGGCAGTGAAGTTGCTATTGTAAGAAGTGCTGTGCATAGTACTAGCAGTAGGACATTAAAGGCTCGAGACTGTAAGATACACTGTACATGTAGATCACGCTTTTGTAAGGAGTGTTGTACATATGCAAACATTGAGACTAGTACTGTTAGGAATATTGTAGTATAAAACAAGTGATAAAACTGCTATTGTAAGGAGCTCTGTACACAGTTCTACTAGTAGAACAAGAATTGGTATACTGTATATGTAAGCCGTATTGAAGTAGGACACGTGATGAAACTGCTTTTGTAAGGAATGTTGCTGTAATAACAGAACAAACAGTGAGTGGACAAAGGAGGGCACTCAGAAGGGATAATCCAAATAAAAAGGTTAAGCGATGTTTGAGTATTTGGTATCAGGTTTATCTATTGATGTAGTTAATGGTTATCAAGATGATTTAAAACATAGTAAGCCAAAAACATCTTGCAACAAAGAAAGAAAGAAAACCCAACTCGCACAAGTTTTCAATTTCACGAAACACATATTTTCAAAAGTATAATAAAATTTTGTTGTTGCTGTCGCTTGGTGAAAACTTGTATCATACGGAACAGTGGTCCCTCCGTGCCCCCGGCCCGTACCTAATAAGGAAATGTGCTGTATATTCATTATAACGAGGGTGGACATTTTTAGGAGATAGCATATTTTAGGAGGTGTTTTTGCAGTTGCATATAAAACAATTGGCATTAGAGGCAGACCATTTGTTACAGGTTTCTAACTGATTTAGTATTATTATTGTTTAGGAACTAATTAGCTTTTATCTAAACTAAACATTTATTTTTCTATTCAGTTAAAGGAGTTGACCCCAATTAGTGACCTACAGAAGTAAAATTATTTCCCTCCGTTAATTTTAAACCGTTACTCCCGATAAACTTTTAATACATAATGGGAAGGGACGGAGGTGGGAGTAAAAGAAGTTGTAAAACAATTTGCACGAACGATCCAGAAAAAAAATGTTTGCAAACCTCGAATCAGCAAAAAAAAAATCTTTTTAAAGGCGTAAAAGCATAAACTGTTCTTCACTTTTACATCCCCTAATAGTCGTCCCCTACAAATCTGAAATTCAATATTGTAAGACGACCTGGTGCTCATAAACATCAACTAAAATGAAGGCCAGTTTCCAAAAAATAGCAAATGTAGTTAAGTATGAGAACTTGAAACTTGACCACGACTTGAAGTTATTGTTTATGACACGGGGCGTTTAATTTGCTTGTGAAAGTCTACCGGATGTATTTAGGGTGAGCTTAATTTTGTAGTTTACGTAAGTGCATGTGCTGGAAACCGTTTTGCCGAATGGTTATGCAAAAATTTATGATAATTTATTAAAAGGACAAAACGTTTTCCGGGAAAATTTACGTAAACGACTATGTTTACAGATAGAATGTCACAATTTTCTTTGGTCTTTCTTCTTTATTCGATAGAGCACGGGTCTCGTTGCTGATTTCACTGCTAACCGAAGTTTGGGAGGAAAACTGGGATATGCCATCCTTGTTTTTCATTGCGTTTTCATGCTGCAAAAGGATAAGTTTACAAATGAATCTGAGATATTATACTTGTCAAACCAAAGGTATATCGTTTGAAACATTAAGAATAGCTTGGTTGTTTTCGTTATCAGACATCACGCTTTAGCTGTATATTCCAGCGTAGCGTAGTTAGAAACTAAACCTAATGGTTTTATTTACAGAGTTATTTTAAAGGTGCGTGTCACAGCTTTCACTGTCTGACAGACCACTGATGGGATTGACACGGGAATTGCCACAGCCAACGTAAGTCTGCGAGGAAAAACATGGCAGCTCCTCGGTGTTTTTCTTTGCGTATACAAGCTGAAAACGAGTGAAGGGGTTAAGAATACCACACCGCACACTTTACACAAAAAAGTAACGGAGGTATAGCGCATGCCCAAGGGAAAGAAAAAAAGAGGAGGTCCAGTGTAAACCTGGAGACAAAAGGAGAACGAAAGAGCTGCAAGAAATAGGTATCACTTCGGTAACTGAAAGCAAAGAGAACTTGCGCTCTACTGGAAGCGGAGAAGAACAAAAACAGCCACTGCGAAATCGGAACGAGAGATGGGGAGCGCATGGGTTCGCGGCTCCTTTTGTCTGTGGGAGCATATATGTACATACATGGGACTGGTAAGTAGGATCAGTGTCCAGCGGCTGTTCGAGGAAGAGCCCGCTGCTTGGTACAGAGCGTACCTGATGGGACCTTCCGCCTGAGTATAGGGCTTGATTTATTCTTTGTTTAAGGGCCGGCAATTACATATCATCAGTAATGCTTTGGACCATTTTTGTTTTGAGTTTATGACTAGTTTTCCACAAGTAGCTCTACTTCACCGAGGGTTTTCCGTGGGAGATAAGATTTTGAGCCGAAATTGTTATGGTCCAATTGGCTGTGAGATTTCTTGCCATTTATCTCCTCTTTTCTGTTACACATTTTTCTCACCCAAATCAATTTTTGACCGGATGTATTTTTTATTAAATTTTTATCGTATAACGTTGATTGACTGCTACGAGGAATGTCCTAACGGGATTTCTCTTCAACTGCTTTGCGCACGCGTATGCACTTTTTAAGCTTCTATGTGCTATGTAGCATAGTAGCTTAGTGGTTGGTGCGTCAAGCTTTGATTCAAAAGATACGGGTTGAAGAGCCCTTTTTTTTCTTTTTTTTTCTCACCGTCGTTTTACTTAAAAGGAAACAATAACACATTTTTAAAACAGATCCCAGAAACCTTAAATGCTTATGGCTTATAAAAATGAAAATAGCCCGAGCCACTAGTTTGTTTACCAATTTCTCGCACAAGCGCAAATGATGTTGAATTTCCCAGCAGTTCCCGTACGCCGGATCATATTTCATATCTAAGTATCGTCGTAGCTCTTGTAAAAAAAGACTGCTGTATCTTTAACTCCAAGAAAATCGACTAAACAACTATGGACAGCAACATACCTTGATTTCAGTGTTAGACTCTGCTGGATAACCACTGGGTCCCAGCTTCAGTATACCACTTCTCTTAATTGTAAATGCATTTTCTTGATTATAAGCTTTAGCCTAAAAATGAAACAATTCAAAATTAGATTTGCAAATTATTTCGTAACAGATTCTGATAAGTTAGTACTCATTTAACTTTTTAGTTTTAGCTTTTCAGTAGCTGTTCTAAATTCTTTCAAAACATTAAATAAACAACATTTTTTTTTATTTGAGTTGAATTGTTTGATATGTTCCCCTTCCAGACAATCACATATTGAAACATCCTTAAGTATAAATAATTGGTATTTTGAGTTGTTTCTTTGGTCGTCCACTAGGCTTTTTGTTTTCATTGTTTTCTTTATTAGTATGGTAAGCGAAAAAATGGTAAAAACTATTTCATAGCTCTTTATATATATTTCAATAAAAAAAACAGATTTTTCCATGAGAAAGTGTATTTTTAAAAACAGAACCTTTGTAGTAAGATAATTCCAGCTAGCATTAAGCGAAAACGCGTGCAGCAGCTGTACGCTTGTTTAAATGACTTAATACTACAGTTTTAATTGCTACGCAACCATCGAGTTTTTTTCTTAATCCATAGAACAGTCTGGATTCTGATCCGTCGCGTCAGTTGATCATGTATAATGTTTAGAAACTCAAAACAAACCATATAGTCGAGTCGAGCGTTGCTGTACGTACCGTACTGACACGTGAGGAGAACAGGTCTTGGTCCCTGTCCTTGCGCGGTCGGTCGGCTCTCGGAATCCGTATGTTGCCAATGATAGCTCCGCTTGGTGGGGAGAAGAACTGGTCGTGTCTGAGGACTTGTTTGTTGTAGGCATTGCGAACCTTGGGAATAAACCAATGTACCATAGTTATTTAAACAAAGCTACACAGGCACATGCACACTAAAACACACAAAATGACACAATAATAAGAAACATAAAACCTCGCGTGTAATTCACCAGCAATTAAACAGCGTACTCTTATACAAAACCACCTACTAGTAGGTAGCTTACCGCAGCTCGTGCGGTGGCTGGAGCCAATAGAAGAACTAATCAAAATGCCTTAAAAGGGCACTTTCTCGGCTTTGCACATGCGCGAGCTCGGATGACAGCCATTGTCCCACAGCCAAGAAAAACCAAGGAAAGGCACCCGGGAAATTTATCCTGACCTTCGATCGACCTTTACTCGTTCAGATTCATAACTGCTTGTGAGTACAACCTCAAAAACTGGCTTAGTTCCGGGATTTTCTGAGAACCCAGGCATGCGCAAAACCGCTAACAAATCCTTTTAAGGTCGATCAAGGTCAGGATTAAACTCCCGGGTGTATTTTTTTTGGGTTTCTGTTGGTTATGAAATAATGGCTGTCATCCGAGCTCGTGCATGTGCAAAGCCGTGAAAGTGCCTTTTTAAAATATCAATTTAATGTAAAACAACCGGAAAGGAAAGTAGCTTAAGCGGGCTTACCTCCTGGCTCATGAAGCAGTGGAAAATACACAGAAGCACGCCCTGTAACAAATTATATCTCAAAATCAGGATAAATTCTCTAAGCTCCTCTATTATCTTGTATATTGATAGGATCACCAACAGTACAGTTCAAATAACTGTGTCATGCTCAATCGAGGATACGTACTCGTTTGAAGCGTAAGTTGAGTTGCCCTCGCCTCTTACAACGAGAGATGCCATTGGATAAAAATACAATATAAATAACCCTCACCTTTAGACAAACATACAATGGGGACCTATTGTGTGAACGTGTCAGCTATTGTTAATTCTATTGTCAAAGATCCAATAGGATCTTTCGTTCTAAGATACTCTCACTGCGTAAGTTCAGTAATGCCGTATTATGCTAATGAGTCGAATGCGAACAAATCTTTCTCACCTGGCACGAATTGAGTAACACGAAGAGGTAGGAGAGCGTTTGTGTCTCTGCGCTGATCTGGAGAAAGCCAAAAATCCAGGTTCCACCAAGCAGAGGAAGCATTATAAGAGAAGCTTTCAGACCTTGTCTGCAGATAAATCATAAAACTTTCAGAACATATAGTTTCAAAACTCGGCGGGGAGAACGTGGATTGAATTTGTTGGGTTTGTGCCGCTGGCCTTTCCAAGTTCCTGCCCCGTCTCAGTCACTTAGCTTTTCTTACACATAAATGACCCAATATTTTTGTCTTTCAAAGTAATTGGTCGATATATAAAATTAAAATTTGTAATCATCTCTTGTCACCATTCATTATTATTGAAGCTATCATTCGCCATCGATCACCCAACTAAAAACGCATGGCAAGCAACGTTTTTGTTGTATGGTACAGTTTTGCATAAACTGTAACGTATTTTGTTAATAACTACGTAGGTTTTAGATAACTGTAAAGCGCTTAGAGCTTATCTGTATAGCTAAAAAAGCTAATTCCTTTTCCGAGCCAAGTGGCTCATATGGCCGGCGCTTATCTCCTGTTTTTGAGGTGTCCCCCTGGACAGGACAATAATTCATCGCAGGTTATCCCCCAGTAGAAGAAGGTATCATTAATACAGCTGTGTCGACTGTAGCAAGTCGAGTAAAGAGCCTTTCCCAATTACCAAGGATACAACACAATGGTCAGGTCGGGGTTCGAACTCACGATCTTCGAAAACTTTAAATTATTATTATTTTTTATAAATTAGATTGTCTAACTAATGCATGGACTAACTTGTATAAGTATATCAGATTAAACACTTATATTTCCTCAACATCAATGAATTACTTTTTTAGTAAAAAACTTAAAAGAAAAAAAAATTTGGAAGTCAGTCAAAAACCGATATATAATTGTTATATCAGGGATGTTATTGCAAAAGTCAGACAAAGTTGATATTGTTGAATTTGAAGAGAAGAGAAACTTTGGGACCATCCTCCTACATCCACGCAACACATACTGGACACAATTTGACGACCTGGACCTAAAGACCTCCAGTTTTCGTACACATTTAGAAACCAGTGACTGGGCAGTAGTCTATTAGTGATATGCAAAAGAAGATTATCAGTTCCACGTTTACTCACTTGACTGCAACTAATTTTGACTTTTCTTTCTTGTGCTTGTCGACGCTGTGGCTCGGCGAGAGAAGTACTCCGATCACCATGCCCATAATGACAATGTTAGCCTATGATTATTTCCAAAAAAGAAACAGTTTAAAAGTGACTAAACTTATTCAAATACCATGATCCTTTTCAGGTGCTGTCTCTTGTCGTGCTCCATGCTCCGTGTTTTTTAAAATATGTATATCGTAGGAGAAGTACGAGTTTGGATAGCACTGAACAATGACAGTTGCCCGTAAGTGCGGGCCAAAAATTCTCTGGTTTGTAAGAGCACGCGCTTGTTAACTTCCTTGTTTAAAGTCTACCTGCTGGCCCTTATACATTTTGAGCACGTTTCTCAGTTTAACTTAGTTTGAGGTGATTGGAATGGCACCGTTATTGTTATTACTTTTATTGGACATTTTGTTAATATTGGTCCCGTGTGGTGCCAATTGAAGCTCGAGCAAAACGAGGATCTTTAATGGCACTGCAAGGGGACAAAATAGACAAATTTCCCGATGACAGATATTTTTCTAGTATACATGTACTATCACTCATACTCAATGCCAAATTTTATAGAAAACCTGCAACAATATATGATAATTCGAAACGAATACGTAAAATATATATCACGTTACAGGCTGCAAAAACCAGCCACCTGTGCAATTTTCAAGAGAGCGATTTTGCATTTTGCCACACGTATTGACGATAATTTTTATTTTTGGTCCCTGAACTACCACAGTACTTTGTTGTCACACATACCAGTAAGATCACAGCAATTGGCGGGAGAAACAGGGAAACCATCACTTGATGCGCAACCCAACAACTGTGGGGAGAATTTAAATAAATATTATTATAATTGAACTGATATTTTAAACAGTGCTTGGTATATTTCAAGTATAATGTCTACATTTTAGTATTAACAAAATTAAAGTTCAATTTCAAGACAAAAATTATTAAGTGTAAACTACGGAACAAATGCAAACAAACAGAAGTACTAGTTATAGAGGGTCTGGATGGGGGTAACTGATGTTCGCCCAAAATGGCAGTTGATATTTAGACATTTTTTTTGGTGAAAACTGATAATTCGGTTTTTAACTGATAGTGGATATTTGTAAATCTTTAACAAATGGCATTTACTTTTTTTGGAACTTTGTTGTTTTAAAATCAAGAGTTCCAAAAATTCAAGCAAAATTGAAATATAGTGTGATGTCAGTTAAGTATAGCTGTCGGAAAGTAAAAAAAAATGTTTTAAGCTTTGCAATTTATTCTCGAATAGTGTAACATGGGACATTATAGAGTTGTCCGCAAAGTACTAGTCGGTTTTCACACAGTTTCAGTTGTGTAAACCCTGCATTAATATCGGCGCACAAATTCGTTTAAGTTAACTGTTATCTGTAAACTGATAATTATTGCGAATTTCGCCTAAATAACTGATATTTAGGGAAAAATTTAGCTGATAACTGATATTCAGGTACCCCAATCAGGACCCTCGTGTTAACAATAATCGCTAAACCGCTTAAAAGGGAAAATGTAATAAGAAAACCATTTCATTTTGAAGAATAAACAACAAAAGTATGGGGGAAGAGGAGAGGTAGAATGTGCTCAAAAAAAGTTTGTTTTATCAAATCAAAAGTACAAAAAAATTGGAAAAAGTTTGGAAAAACCAAGGAAATATGCAGTCAAAGATTGACCAACAAAATTAATTTTTCATGCTAACATCATCCTTCCATCACCCACCCCCCATAAAAAAATTTTCTCCTCCTTAGTCATGAACGGACTTACATGCTTCCAGTGCCATAACTGTCCCAAAATACTGTCAGTGAGAGCGCCATGATAGCACTGGGAAGACCTAAGAAAGAAAAATTTAGAAATTATCTCAAAACATCTTTTTAACATATGTTCAGCGATTAGAAAGGTAAAACTTATACCTTTCTTTTTAACATTTCATCAATTCAAAGTGTTCTCAAGTATACAAAAACTCCCAATGTTCCTTGTTAGCAGATGTTTGGAGATACTCATCCACCCAAAATACTCTTCAGTAGATAACATTAACCTGCCTCTCCCGGAAAACCAACAGTAAATAAAAGATTCAAAAAGTAGTGTGTACAATGGTGAAATAGTCTCTATTGAGAATAGTATTTGATAATTTATAATAATTAAATAAAAACATCCAATATGCTAGTCAACACAGTTACAAATAGACTACTGGTTGGACAAACGTCCTTTCTAGTTTTGATGCATGGGATTGAGAGGTCGAGTAGTAGGGCAAACAGCATTGTTGACAGATATTTCAATCTATTTTTTTTTCTCGTGTACTAATTATTTTATCTGATTATTTAATTTTACTTTTACTTTTCATTACTAGACTTTTAGCTTTTATTTTTGTTGTTGTAAGCAACAGTCCAGTTGCCGCTGATTACAATGACTACAGACTCTTTTACTCAGCATTAGCCTCGAGTTGGTGTTGAATATATACAAATACCAGCGAGAACGATTAGAAGTCCGAGCCTCCAACAACAAAATAACTAACATCAAGACGAAGCTAGCGCTGAGTAAATGAGTCTGTAGTCTGGACTATTCATCATTTTTGTTGCAACTTGTTCTGGATTTGATAAAAATTATTGAGGTATCGTGTACAGCGAAATGGACGTCCTTAATAACATCTTGGTCTTGATTACAAAAAAGATAATTTAAGACCGTATGATATTTCTGTTGTAGCACAATCCACAATGGCAGCATACCGTATCCAAGGAGGTAATAGCGCTTGAGGAACTTTTTCCTTTGGGCGCTAAACACTTTGACGACTGAGAGGTAGAGGTGCCACCCCTCCACTAGCATCCAGGAAAACATGGCGGTCAGGAAGAAGTGAAGAAAGATCCCCACTGCCTTACAAAGCCACTGGAACAAAGTAATATTCAACACGTAAAGTATATTAAATTACAACTGCAAAGTTTGTTGTTTCTGTTATAAGATGATGCCCCTTGCACGTGCTTGTTCAAGGTAAATCTCAAGATACGAAATGATACGAATAACAATACTATCTTTATGTATAGCACATTTCCTGTGGCCCTTACTTAGTATATGCGTAATTGCTTAGGATAATAATAAAAAAGCAGTGATGCCTATATACGACCATGTTGACCCGCTGAGGCTAGACATGCAAGAACTAGCGTTAATTATACCTTATTGTATGTTTGGTCCCCACCATAAAGAAAAATGAGCTGCGCAGTTGCCATGTTGAACGCAAGGTTCTTGTGCACGTGTGCTCGATCCGATCTTAACCTTGATAGGATCAAAACAAACAAGGTATGACTAAGGTGTGATACAAATGTTAACACTTTTAAGAACATAAAAAAAAAGAATATTTAAAACACCAAAATTAAAAAAGTGAACTGAGAGATAAAAATACTATGGCTTTGCATCCCGCAGTGCACATTGTAAGACGGTTAATTTAGTCAAAAATGTTTGGTGTTTTACATTTTATTATTTTTTATGTTTATATAATAAACAACGCAAACCCAACACAACACAAATCAACACGACAGCACGTGACGTATTGTCTGTGTTGCGTCATATTGCGTCGTGTTTAAATGTTTTGTGTCATGTCGTGTTGTGCTGTTTTGTGCCGTGTCATGTTGTGGTGTTGTCGCGTTGTGTCCTGTCTTGTTGTGTCGTGTCGTGTCGTGTCGTGTCGTGTTGTGTCGTGTCATGTCGTGTTGTGTCGTGTCATGTCGTGCTGTACTGTGCTGTGTTGTGTTGTGTTGTGTTGTGTTATGTTGTGCTGTGCTGTGTTGTGTCGTGTCATGTTGTGTCGTGTCGTGTCGTGTCGTGCTGTGCTGTGTTGTGTTGTGTTGTGCTGTGTTGTGTTGTGTTGTGTTGTGTCGTGTCATGTCGTATTATGTTGTGTTGTGTTGTGTGGTGTGGTGTGGCGTGGTATGGTGTTGTATGCTTTTGTTTAAATTCGTATCGTGTTGCTGCATGGTGTTGTATCGGTGTTAATATTATAAAATCTGTGCTTTCACAAATTTTCCGTGTTACGAATAAAAAATTTTTTTAGGGAAAGCTCATACATGTTCTTACTGATAAGAAAAAGGAATCGCACTGAAGTTTCTAAATTAATAAAATATGTGTTTATGATGCTTTCAACAAAACTATCATACGTGAATAGAAAGAAATTAAAGACAAGAGGATATTTCAACCAACCTCAACAAACTGTAGACAATAATCAGAACAATGCAGCCAGTCACGGAGAAACCACAACCGATGTAGGAAAGGATTGACAGAATCCTGCTATCGGATTCACTCAGTTTTTCCTTGTAGTAAGGTAAAAACAAATAATCAATTACTACTTACAAATTATATTGATGATCAAAGTTTCAAAATAACCACCGTTTTATAATAATAATAACAACAATAATTTTAGTAATTATAATAATAATAAAATAACAATATGAATAAACTTTAATAGACGTTCCTCGAAAGGCTTTCAAAATCTATTTACATTATAAAATAATATAAATAACTATAGCAATAATGATATAATACAACATATTGATTATTTACAACTAAACACCCTCGGAAGATTCATGCTAAGGTGGTACTTCAAGGCAATATTAAAGCGTTTCAAAAAGTTACATTTTTTTACCATTTTCTAGTCTGTTCCACAAGTTAATTCCTCTCTTTATAAAAGTATACGTTAACCTGTGGCAGTTTTACAAATATGTATCTATTTTCATAATATGGAGGCAAAGGTTGACTGAGCATTGCTACGAATTCGTTACATAATAGGCTTTGGAGGTTTGTCAATGAAAAGGTTACCTGTATACCATGGACATCCATAAGTAAGGCGAAGTTAGTCAAGTGATAACAGTGGCACACGGTGTGGGTATGATTAGAGGAGTACAGCACACAGCCTTTCTGGGCCCACCGGTCTGCCGGAAATCTATCAGGAGAGGGTAATTCAAAGCATTAACAGGCTACATTAATGTTATTTTATGGGGGAGTTGGGGAAGGTCTTTCGTAGAACGACACTTTTTTGAAAATGTAATTAGACTTTCCTTTTTGTTCAATATTTATATCTAGTGAGTACATTTCAAATTAAGTCTGACCTAAGTTCACCAGGATCTGGATTATCGAAAGAGGATTGGTTTGCTATATTAAATACTGGTTTTGACTGACCTTTCGGTTTTACACAACCGCGGTTTCTACGAGTGTTTCAGTATCATTTTATTAGAACTCGATAACGTACGTACTACTTAAAGAGGTTCTTCATCACGGCTGAATCACAAAGTTTTTCTTTTCAGAAGATTGAGCTTGTTGTGATATTTGTCCAAGCACTTTAAAAGAATAATCAACTAAAACGATTTTTGCTCAATCACGTCTGTCATGGTTTGATGCAATTAAAACCACCGGAACATCACTGATAACTCGACCCATAGCGCCCCGCGAATGGGAGATAGAGGTACAATGTACTCCCTATCGTCGGAAAACGAACAAAGTACTTCCCTAAAACTTTTTACCTAGATAGTTTGCTATCTCCCCAAAATACCTCTATTAACTCAAAACACCTCAAACTACGGGATACTATCGCGGATAAACAGGACAGGACTGGGCAGTTGACTTTGTGCGCACGATGGATCGATCGAGAAAATAGGCCAGGATCCTGGATTTGCACCTAGATTACCCAGAACAAGTACCATTCCACGAAAAATTTGCTTGTCAAGAAACATTGCTGGTATCTTAACAGTGTCGTTTTATAGACATTTGAGCTTATAACTAAGATTTCTTGCCAAAAAAGGCCGAGCATGCGCAAATCCGTGAAAGAGCAATTCTAATAGATGTCCATATTTGTATTGGTAACAAGTCCAATTTGGTCTGAAATCATACAAGTTAAAACAAAATCGGACGACTGCGAAGTTGTATTTTAATTTGTTTATTACTACGACACGGGTTACAATTTCTGAGAAAGAACATAAGAAATGCGTTTGAGTTGAAACTCGCGGAGTAAGGTATATTCCAGTTCGATTGGCGCCACTTTGGAAAGGTGAGTAGTAGTCATGGTATTTTTTTTCGTGATTTGTTTATGAGCGAAAAAGTCAGACATTAATTTTGTTGCTGTGATTGGTCAATTCAGGCATCCGATAACAAGGTTACAATCGCGAATTCCTATCAGACTTAGTGTAATCGGAGACAAATTAGTGAATAAAAAAGAGGTTAAAAGACCAATTTGATTTGGGGAAATTACATTTTTTAAAATGATAACACATACAACCGAGTATCATCAAATTAGTGGAAAATGTTTGTAACAATGATCCATGGTTATAGACTCATTTTTATTTTAGCTCCAAGAAGATACCTGGTAAGGCAAACAATCTACAGCAATTTGGTTTTGCGCTTGTCGAAATTTGGTTGATTGTCACATTATACAAATTGTAAACACAAGTAAGCAGTTGTTAGGGCTGGTCTCTCGTAATCGGCTGGAGAAATCTAAAACGTCATACCTTGACTCCATATTTAAAAAGGCACAGTGATTTTCCGTAGAATTGGGTTTCTGGGAAAAAAAAAGACATAAAACAAAGTGATACAATAACAAAAATATATTACCGCAAGTAGTTAAAGTTGAGGAAAACAAGATGAAATTATAGGCATATTTTAGATGTGAATTAAGATGAAAGAAGGGCATATTTTGAAATCGTATTACTTAAAAAATTATCGATATAGTTTGTTTCCGAATAATATAACCTACAGCGGTTATGTTACTTCGACGGTAAAGAAAAAGAACGGACAACTCGATCGGAACCATATGTGGAGTAGGAAGGTGAAAAAGCGAAACATTATGAAGTAACATAAATTGCGCTTTTTGTTTTATTAGTTGATGAAGATTAATTAGCCCACACCAGGAGACGCAAGCGGAGACGTAGATTTAAGTGCAATGAAAAACGAGTGTAAGTCGAGCTAAATGAAGCCTAGATGCCTCAGACGCTATAAGAAATGAAAAATTTGATATTGCTTGTGTAACCTTGCTCTATGGTGAATCGAGGTGAAGCTAGCGCAAGCGTGGACGCAGTAGAGATAACTACGCACGCGTGCTCGTTTCTATTGCGTCTTCAGTGTGAACAGGCCTTAACCACTTGGGTTAATGAGGAGGAAAGAAAACGATATTTTACTAAGAATTTACTAAACTATGAGGAGCTGTTAAGAAGTAAGAGTTTTATAACATTCGCTGAACATTGTACATTGTTGTAACTTACGATGTTCTCAAACACCAGCACGACAGGCGCCTCGAGTGATTGGTAATGGCTCTGAGGAGCAGACAAAATTTTTCCCGATATTACCACCGAATTGGCGTCTGTGTCATTTTGAACGAAGTTTCGACCAGTTTTCTGAAGAGCCCTGTTTGGACAAAAGTATTATGTTACTTGAAAACACACTAACGCTTTTCCGTTCGAAAGGGAAAACGAACGCTCAGCGAACGCTCAGTGAACGCTTTAGAAGACATCTTGAACGTTTTCCAAAAGCGTTCGAACG
>JAOBYE010067009.1:0-21092 GCA_025403585.1 Parazoanthus swiftii
TCTAAAACTAGTAAAATATGACAAGTTTTTCTCAAACTTGGAGCAATTTTCTGAGCTTGATACATTTGACACATTTGTTAGGGAAAATACTGGGGGGGGGGCACGGCCCCCCCCCGGCTCTACCCCTTGCTACGGCCCTGCTAAAAACAACTTCTTCGAGAACTCAAAAGTTTGTTTTATAGGGAACGTTCTAGAGTTTTAACACGATTTAATCACAGCTGGAAAATGAGTTGACTTAAGCGGCGGCGCAACCCTGGAATGCATTTGCATTAGACGGACGGTGCTGTCTGTACCCAGGGTGTGCGAGTTCTTCTAAATCTAAACTTTATTTAACGTCGTTGTGCTGGGAGTGGTTGCCCATTCTCCCAAGCCAGGCTTATGTTTAATCGATCGACGGCACAGATATTGGCATGAAAGTCGATTTCGTGGAGGGAGGAAAACCGAAGAGCCCGGAGAAAATCCCTCGGAGTCAGAAGGAGATCGACAATTCTCAGCCCACATGCGAAGCCCAGGGTCCACAGAGGTGGGAGGCACGAGCACTAACCACTCGACCATCCTGACTCTCTTAAGTTTAGCGTGCTGCAACGTACACTGAAATCCCATTTTCGCCTTAACACTTCAAGTATACTGGGGAGGATTAGAGGAGGGGCCAATAGGACTCGATGACCCCCTTTCGTTGGTAATTTTGGAAACATTTTTGAGTAAAACGCTGAAGAGAACATGTTTAGAGAAGACATTCTCCCCTTTCCGAAACTACTGGATCTGCCCCTGATTATATGCACCAAAACAGCAGCAACAATCAAAGCAAATGCATCCCAACATGGTGCTATAGGGGGTTGGTTTACCCAACCTACCACCCACGAGTCCTTGAAGTTTTGACATCTTCATGGATAAATATTCATTATGTCGTCCAATATTCGATCAACGTCCCGGCCTGTTTCCTCGTGATATCACCCTTTAATGGTAATGCTGGGATACTTACTCAACATAGCCGGTACTTACAGCGTAATTTTAGCTTATGTCACACCAAGTTTCTGGATGTGTTTGAACCATTTTATGGTAAACTAGACTAAGCGTGATCTTTTTCTTGTCCAAAGTTTCGGAAAATGATTACTACTTTAACTAATCTTAGCTAATAAACACTCGGTTTCTATTGCTCTCTCTCTCTCTCTCTCTCTCTCTCTCTCTCTCTCTCTCTCTCTCTGTCTCTCTCTCTCTCTCTCTCTCTCTCTCTCTCTCTCTCTCTCTCTCTCTCTCTCTCTCTCTCTCTCTCTCTTTCTCTCTCTCTATTTCTCTCCCTCTATATATCTCTCTCATTTAGTTCCCACAGACCCTCGACTAAAACTAAAACTAGTTAGCATCAGTCATAAACCCAGGAAGTATTGTATGTGTCAAATGTGCTGCTTGGAATGTGGATTTAGAAAGTGGCCCGAAATTGATCCGTCAGAAATGGCAGTTTTATCTCAATGGTTATGCGTACGCAATACTACGCATGCTTGAAAGCTTTAGTGATTGGGATTATAATTTTTATATCTACTGTGCTAGAATCCGGCTAACCACTCAATGAAACTTCCGGCGATTTTGAAGATAATTAAAGTCCTTTACAATACCAGAAAAGAGCCCACGTTTTCTTGAAAACAAAACGTGTCCTAAAGAAATATTGGTTTTTCATATGGCTTTAACGACTTCATTTATATAATTCTAACTGCCCCTTTGATAGAAGTCGGTGCTGGCTGACATAGTCGCTTACGCAACAATGTTACATAATGCAGAGCAAACACAAGTATTTCAGAACCATAATTTTGAAATTACCCTATTCAGTAAAAGCAACTTAACCTTCAGTCTTCTATAATAAGTAGTACAACCCAGCCTGGGTTTTACAATAAGATATGAAAAAAATATGCAGACGTAGACACGGTGTTTGAGAGGATTTTCTGTTTGCTCAGTGGCCCTCTTTGACTGACAGCCCGATTATGCTCTGGTAGAATGTTGTGATTTACAAGTTGAAACAGCATACAATAGCCTTCGTAGACTTTGAGATTTGCTTAGAAGAATCTATAAAGTAATTAAGCTTTGTTAAACGTGTATGAATACGTTCGCTCCATCTTGCGCATTAAATTCATCGTCTTTTGCCTTAACGTCAAAAAAGATCCGAAAGAAAATAATCGACTCTGTGATTGATCGTGACTTTAGCGTTGTCTCAGACAAAGAAGTGATTCAATCAATAGCACTGCTTCTGGAGGCCCTTAGTTGCTACGTGGGCAACTTGTTAGCAAGAATACTCGCTGTTGGTTCATCTAACCTTTTTGTGGAACAAAGCACCTCAATCTTAGTTGCTTAGCGGGGAACTTGGGGCTAAAAATGAACATCATAGTTTTAACGGTCATAGTACAAATTAAACAAGACACCGCCTTGTCACACAAACTCAAACTCTCTCCCCGGGAAGCAAACCTGACTTAAATACAAAAGTGAACAAGTTTTGTTTAAGAAAAGACTTACAGTTTCTGTAAAACAAGATAAGATTGGCTTGCTGTGCAAACGGGCACTAAGAATATCTGTCCGTTTACGCATGCGCAATTGTTGGGTGTTGCAGGTGTATTTTCAGAACAGCTCGAAAAAAACCTTTCAAGCGGTGCTATCGGAAAGAGAGAAACAGTTTCATGAACAACACGAACTTTTACGATGTTTTTCCAACTGATCATAACGTTTAGTAAAGGAAACAAATTAAACTGATCCACACGTGTATTTAGGATCTAGCTAATGCCGTATTAATAACTGTTTACAGGACTTACATTAAGCTGAATGAAACCGGTATTATATATGGTTACCAATTGATAGTTATCCTCCGTTTTCATTCTAGATTTGAGAGCTTGTAGCTTTTAGTAATGAAAAACCATTTTTTCTAAACTCACAAAACGCTGTTGCAAAGTTTTAATCATTAATGTAGATGAATTAGAAAGCCGAGGAGTTTTGGCTCTTTGATGGAGCCTCCAATACTAACGAGTAAATGAAATTAGAATCATCTCTTTTCATATGCAAATGTATTTTATCCTCTAGAACCTCCTGGGAACACGAAACCAGGGAAACTGTCTGAGAATAGAACCCCAACGAAGGATAAATTAAGGCAAAGGGAGCTGTCCGCTGAGATGTTTGCCAACCCGATAGGGTGCCAAATATAAACAAGCTCCAATTGCTTTTTGAAAAGATCACGTGATCTTCTCTGTATATTGGTGTTTCGGTCGAGTTTGTCAACTGTGTAACTGCGAAGCAATCAGTATGGTAACTAAGTCTAGTCAAAAGAGATGCACAGAATCACAACTCAGCTCAGCTGCTTACTTTCGTTTGAGGCCAAACAGTTATCGTTATACAACTAAAAATGTCTAAAACGCGACATGCCTAATCAGTCGCAGCGCAGTGGAAGGTGATTTGTTTCTTTCAGCGCTGTGTGAAACTTTAAAAATATTTTTTAGTTGCATATCACTGGAGCGCTGGTCAGGTGTTCTTACTATTAAAAGTCCACAAGTGCTTAAGTCTGTTTTATTTTTGGTTTTTATTTACTCGCGATTTAACTCACACATTTTGCAGTAGGGCTGGCAGTCCGCAAATCACTTTATTTCGAATATAATGTTATATTGCATTGGTAACCTAGCTTGTTTTTTGCGTTTTGCAGAAAACAAATTTGAACGCCACTTTTTCCCAATAAGTAAAATTTGGACAATTTCTGACAAGTACCGAAAAACTCTAATACACCACAACAAGCTACAGGGTTATAGTTTTCTGACCCCATTTCTCTCAATTTTTTTAATGTTCTTTTTTAGGGAATGCCCTGGCAAGTGTTTGCGGCACTTAATTTTAGTTTCTCTCCCCAAAGACTGCTGTAGCTTTTTCTGAGATCTACCTGCTTTTTTTGCCTTCAGCCATACAATTATTTGACATCGTTTACACTATACCGGATAGCTTTCGTATACCGATCAGTGTAAAAACCATAGCTGATAGACCTTCTGTTCAAACTTGAAACGATTTTTCGGAACATTTTTTGTTCCGTTTCGAACGCGAGACCTTGACGCTTTCGAAAGTGATATGTCACATAATCTGATAGGGTTGTGTGTCGTGAAAGGCTGTTGCCTTTTCCACTGCAAAGCCAAGACTTGCGGCACGAAACCCTGTCTGGTATATAGTGTAAACGAGTTTTTAGACTTAAAATTAGAATGTTTAAGCATATAACCCTTGTGGCCTGCCATTTTTGCTGTTAACGTAAGGTTTTTTTCTGTGGACTTTCTTACACATTGGTTGACTTTTGAGACTACTTGGGTAAGACCAAACATCCGCCGTGAGATACCATAATACTATCAGCGAAATTAGTTCATCTGAAAAAGGCCCCTTGATTGATTTCTTCAACAACTTTTCATATTGAAAGGAACAAAAGCTCATTCTTGCTAGTTTTAAAATCTACTGTGATAACAAAACTGAAGTATTTTATGGTGTAAAACAGTGACTCTACTTAAAGAATGCAGACTTGATCTCCTATGAGAATTTCACATGTAATATTTTCATATCAGTTTACCATGCATGCTATACTTTGTTTGGAACAATTTTTTATGGAGTTTTCCAAATCACTATCATTTAAAAAAATATTAAAAACTCAGAGAAGCACCAAGAAATTATACTTTTCACAATCATACAAAACGAATCGAGTTGAGCATTGCTAGTTGTTTTAGTAAACTGGTTCAGCTATTACAGAATAAATTTGTTGTTAGTAGTGAAAGGGCTAGCTATCTTATTATTGAAAGGAAAATCTCACTTTACAGAAATCAATATACTTTATATCTATCAAATAATACAAAACAATAACAAAATCCATATCGTTATCCTTGTAGCTCCAAGTAAACGACCGATTTCTTATGGTATTTTTATCCCAGATAATAGTGCGACTTCCGGCAACAGAAGTAAATTTAGAGCAGTCACGAAGTTTTGCGAATAGCCGCAAGATCGAAGGCGCCATCAAAAGAATGTCATTTAATGGCTACTAATTTTTATTTTCTTTGTTGATAAAAGAGAGAAAGAATAAATTGCCTAAATCTAAATGCACCGCAAACATTTTAAAATACTTTTAAGTGATATTCAAACGTACGGATATTTATCACGAAACTAAAATAATATTTAAGACGAAATATCCATTAATTTTAGTGCAAACGAAAATTCCTGGGCATTTAAAGCCTCGACAGGACGAAAGACTCCGAGAAGCAGAATAAACTGTTAGTAAGTGTCGTGTTAACAACACTTCCTGTGCTTTGGTTAAATAGGATTTTGAAAATAACGATCAGATAAGATTTTATGTCTGCGGTACTATTGGAGTAGAGCACTGGATAATCCTTTGCGGGTTAATTAAGAAATCGAGAAGTTGTCTTCCTTAACAGAATTTGGCGACCAGAGCACTGTTCATTTCCAAAAAAATCTTAAGCAAAAAAGTGGATTGTTGAAAATACAAGTAGAAATCTTGTTAAGTTACGGAGCGTTGTTTTCTGTTTCAAAATACTTTATCTACGACTCAGTGCAAACAATGATATGCTTTGGCACCTGCTCTCGCTGAATTTGCTCCGGTCCGGGATCATAGATACTCGAAAATTGACCCTGATATGTGCACGAGTTTGAACAGTTAAACTGTAATTTGCTTACGTTTTCTTAAAACGATGCTGAAAAAACTATTTGTCGCATTTTTTGTAAGGTCATTGTTTTCAAGACCACTAAAGAGACTGTTATTATCAGAAGTGCTGATCTTTCTCAAGGACAATATCACTTTCGCTATCATGTTCCATTAATCGCTGACAAATTGATCTAAAATGTTTGTTTGGGATACACCGGAGCTCCTGGAGCTAAATATTGAATAGATTAGAAACCATGTTATTGCTAGATTTCCATCATTTTCATCACAAGTTTTAATATTGTTTGAATTTATATAAATGAGCGACTTTTCAAACATTTCAAATTAGCGCTACAGTCCACACATAACCCGTTAATATAGAAGTGAACCGGAATTCGGCTTGATTCTAGCAGGGTTTGTAGGAAAATATTCAATAAGTTTCTTCAACAACTGTTGTAGTCAGTATGTATAATTCTACTGCTGACTAGATTGTCTCTGCTTTTATTGCTAAAAAGCAAATAAACCTTCTTATCATACGCAAAAAAATTCGTTTTTATTTAATGCAGATCGATGTTCCAAATGTACAAACAAACAGAATGTACTTCAAATACCTTTCTTCTTCTTAAATTGAAAACTTTATTTTCGAATGTCGGTGAAGTGAAACTTTTACTACCCACACCAACAACGTAAAGGAGTCATTAAAAAGAACTGAATTGTAAAGTCAGAGTTCAGTTTTGCTAAATCAGAATTTTAACAAATACTAACTCAAGAATGTGAATATTTTCAGAACAAAAGAACGCGTAAAAGTTCGTATTATCGCGTGAAGTCGCAGTTCGCGTTCGTTTTTGTCAGACTTTACAATAATTTTTATTTGTATTAAAAACTTAACGAGAACATAAGACGCTAAAGTGATTCGTTTGGGGAAGGTCGCTTAAGCTTTATAAAACTTGTTTCCAATAAAATTATAAAGGTGACGTCACTGGCAGTTTAAAAAAGCGCTGCACGGTATCACAACTTGACGTCCATAAATTGTTTATGAATTATTCGGGAATTATTTATGCCCCCATCTAAGGAAAATAATAAAGCTTGCACGAAGGATAATTGGAACTGTCGAGTTGAAAACTCACTTGAGTTTAAAAATATTCACTAAGTTATTGCTGTTGGCATATTAATGAAGAAGAGAAAACGCGACAATTGTCGAAATGTCGACAGCTGCAAGCACGAAAGCGAAATATTCAGTCTTTAAGTTTTTACGGTCTAGAAAGTTTCAGGATATTTCTTTTAACTTTAAAAAAATATTTAATCAGTTTCTATTAAAAGTCGTTACGTTCATTTAGAAGTTGACAAACTTTGTAGTCCATCCGATTAATACAAAATTTAATCCCCAACAAATGTGTGAAATGTTACAAATCAATTTTGGAATCCTAGTTTCTCTATTATCAAGATAACAAGGGATTTTAGTAGTTCATTTGTCAGCTCAGTTGTAGTTCGTCTTAAGTCCTGAACATGTAAATCATCTAAACGACATAAAAAAATCGACATATTCCGCCAACTCATTATCAAATTGCATGTGTTGAATTAAACTTTTCATTAATGTTCAAGTTCGTTTTAGCAAATCGATTTCTCGCAAATTTGCTGAAACATTTTATTTTGATAAGAAGAAGCTAGAAAAAAAGGTTTAAAACAATTTTGCCTGCTGATTTTATTTAAGATTCGTTAGTATGTTTCAAAGGGCTAACAATGCGTGGCTTGCTTCTGCAATTTAAATGAAGTGAAACCAAAGTTGTTTTTCCTAAAGCTTCTAATGTCTACATTTGAAATTGTCCAAACATGTTTTCCGTAACAAAAATAAATGTCAAGTACAGGCCGATTTACAGCTGCTGCGTAACCGAGTCTCTTGAACAACAAACCTGTTTTTTAAAACTATAGTCTTCTCAGTATTGACTCTCTCTATCTGCAAGTAAAACTCGACTTTAGTTAGTTCTAAAAGTTGACTCAGGCTTGGCATTTTAATTTACTTTATTGTAAAATTGTCTTGCTTCGGCTAGAATTGTTCTAAAACATTTTACAATGGCAATGAAAACAGTTTCTGCTTTGTTGTATTAACACTTGAAGCTGAATCTCACGAGACGTTACCAAATAATTATAGCTTCCTTTCCTCCCTTTACAATGGCATAGTTACATGCAGCGGGCCACAGATGCATATATATAGTTTACAGATTTACAAAATGGGGAGTATATGAACTTGTGAACTGATTAAGAGAAAATGAAATTACTTACTCAGAAACTTAACTAGATGATAGCAATTCCCTAACAACTGACCTCACATCTATAAATCTGAGTATTTCAAAGCACAATAAGCTGATATAAGCTTAAGATAAGCTTTTAGCAAAAACGATTTTGCGTACAAGCTTAACGTGAAGTTTGATTAACCAGAGTTTGTGTGGTATATCGTTTGGTATCAAAAAAGACGTAATTCGGACGTTCTAAGTGTTAGACTGTCGTTAGAGCAATATCTATATTAGATAGGCTAGAGTCGAGCTTTTTCATCTTTCGCGAGAACTCGTCGTGCTGTTTTGTATTTACAGAGAAGACGTGGTGCAAATTTACACTTTTTAGATTGCTTCCAAAAACTATTGCACTGTCCAGCGCTATTTCTTAGCAGCTCTTGACATTTTATGTTCTGTTTTCTACAGATATAGAGCTAGTCATCTTTATAGCGATCAGATTAGAAAGGGCTAAGTATTTGCCCTTAAACTGGTCACTGCTGGCCGGCTGACGCCAAGCGTATCGTCTCTAGTTTTGCATCTCTCGACAGTGAACAACGCTCACGACGATTGATAGTGATACGATGGAACGAATTCAAATGCCGATGAGTGGTTTTTCGCTTTCATTCTAAGTGCTTCCAGCGCCATTTTTGGTTGTTCTGGCGTTGAGAATGACTGGCAAGGCCAAAGGGGAGTGTTGTGAACAGGAAGCTGTGTCGATGGCATGTATGTCGTAGCATTGGCGTTGAGTTGCGTTAAGAGGCCAGGGTAAGTTACGTGTGAGCTGACCGCTGGCATTGCGCTAGAGTAGCCCAGGAAATAGTTTGGTCCAGCACAAGGGATTCCTGGCCGAGGAGCAATCGGCAACTGGATATGCTTGTCATGGTGCAAGCGCTTCTTTGTCAGTGTCTGGCTGGGGTTTTGACGCTTTCTCCACTTGGCTCTACGGTTTTGAAACCAAACCTGGAGTAAGAGCAAGAAAATCAGATTACTAAGACTAAGAGAGATGGCTTAACTAAGCTAAAAGCGGAAATTTCAATTGACAGAATTTAAATGGTTGTTCCTTCCTTTTCAGTAAACAATTAACCGAAAACCTACGATAAACCTAAGAGAAACCTAAGAGAAATTAGGACTGCGCTTCTCTTCAAATATGAATGATTGCAGCTTCTCCAACGTTCTTGATTCCATGTTAGTGCTCGTATCTCTAAAAATAAAATTTCAAGTTTCAGCCAAATTAAAAGTGTTTGGAAGCTATTTTTCTTGCCGGAATAACTACAGAGTCTGTAGTAACAGTCGAGGACCGCTCAAAATGCGATTTAACAAAAGGCGCCAAGCCATTAGAAAGCAGTCGCTGTTTTCAAAGGATTCGAATCTTGTTATAAACAAACTTTATCAAGTAGTTAACATAGATATCGTGAAAATCAAAAGATAACCCTTTTCACTGATGGCTCAAATTCTATTTGTTGTTCCATCAATCGAAATAAAACTTAGAAAGGTAATGAAATCAAATCTACCAACTGCAAAAAAAAATGATAGAAAAATTACATTGCTTTCCAACACTTAGTGGAAAAAAACTGGTATAATCACTTTCAAGTTGAATGTTAATCTTTGATACAGTATTTATAAAGCTTATCACGTACAGATTCATACTTTATTTGAGTTTTGTTCGGAAGAAATAAACTACAAAACGACTTTATTCAAAGAAGTGAAAGCGATGCACATCTTTATTTGGCAAGAATTAACGATCGCAAGACTGTCTTTAGAGGTCGTTTTCTTTAGAAAGTTTAACAGAACATTTATATTGGTACTATCTTCAATCGTTGTAGTTCGAAAGGAAAAATCTAATTATACAAGGTTTTAGTAAACTGGAAGCTGTATCGAAGATCGGACAATTTTCGCAGGTAATATAATCTTGATCAAAGTTGTAATATAATTACAGATTTTCTATCACACGCAAGGCTATCGCTTACGACCACACCCATTCTCCTCTTTTTTACGAGTTTGTGTGATCTCATTATTGAATAATCTAATGCAAAAACGCGAAGCCTCTCATATAAATACGTGTTACGCAGGGTATAATGACTAACGATGCAGGCAAGATTGTTATTTGGGGTCTTTCTTACAAATGGATGAAGCTCGGCAATGTTAATGATGTCATTAGGGCTACTGACCTGAATTCGTGCCTCGCTGATACTAATCTTTTGTGCTAGCTCTTCACGAAGGGCAATGTCAGGGTAATGTTTCTTCTCAAATACTTTCTCCAGCTCGGCCAATTGTTGCTTGGTGAAGGTTGTTCTGTTTCGTCTCTGTTTTCTCCGGACAGTGGCGGGGTTAACTTCCCCAACAGGCGATGTTTGCTCTGACGAGGGTTGAGGCGGTTGGTAACCTCTGTACACCATGGACGAGTCTAGAATAGGCAAACAAACTGTTAGTCTTTTTAGTTGGTTTTACAGAACTAATTTACCGCAACTGTTAACAGGTTTAGATGCTTAGAGGCGGGGTTCAGTAAAACCGTCTTAACCAACTATGAAGCATAATCTTTCGACCATGATCTTTCTTTGAGAGGAAAAGATCAGTTTTGTGCGCAGTGACAAATCCTTTACTTACGCGAATTGGCTAAACCCTCCAGACCGATCATATCACTGATAACATACTGCGTTTGAGGCTTTCCAAGAGACAAGCTCTGCTCCATACTGCTCTGAAGCATCTTAGAGACAGAAAGATGGGTTTGTTTCGTGGTCTGAAATTTGCGAGCAAAGGCGTCTGTCTGTTCACTCCTGAACTTGTCGGCTATTCTTTGCCGCCCATCAGTGATGTCTATTTGTACTTATTAGCTGCTCAAACTCATTACGACTCCGACGGATAATTGTTTTTGGTGTAGTAGGCAGGTGCACGCTGAATCCCTCACATATAGGTAGCGCTCTACAAATTGAAAATTAATATCAGTGCCGGTTTTCAATACACACAATTGTAAATTTCATTAGTGTCGCCCCGACTCAGTGCTCTCGGCACCTGCACGATCCGTCCACACAGAATCCGGTTTTAACATTATTTCCACATCGCTTCTGTAAAAAGCCCCTGAATAGCCATGCTAATGTTCATTCAATGGTAGAACAATGTTGCTAATGATAAAACGACTGCCTAACAAGATATCTTAACACCCTGCCATTCCACGCTTCCTGTAAAACAACTTAGTTTGTTGCGAATTCTACAGCTTTGGTAAACCCAAACTCCTTTAAAAGGAAAAAAGGACCTTTTTGCCTGTGGTGTTTAAGCGGAAGTCTTCAGTGTGTATTTTTTTGCTAAGGTTTTGGCTTATCGAACAAGCATTTCACATCTCAGCACGGTTTAATTAATCCATATATGAATGCTGTTTAGCACACTCCACTCAATTTGATTTGGTATTTAGATATAGCTGTGAAGTAAATGGAGATTCGAATATAAACAAATCAATCAATACCAAGACTTGAATCAGAATGATTTTGATTTTGTCACTAATGGATGTTATAATTTGCGAAATTAAAAGAACATCATTCCGTGAATTAAAACACCTTTTCATTTTGTCTTAAAACCCATTAAAACTTGGGAGTGTCGGTCTGAAAGAGGAAACCTCATTTCTGCATGCCTTCTTAAAGGAAGGAGAAAATAAAGTAAACGAAAAATCCGGAGGAATAGGTTCTATTTTTGGCCCGTTGTGTTTGTTTTAAGAGGCGCCAAACTTTTTATCTATACTGCTGGGAAGTCATTAGGACACTGTTTCAGAGATACTCATGCCGTATGGTGATTGGAAGGGTGGTTGCAAATGCCTTTTCGTTGTTTTAGGAAGTAAGTTAATAGTTAGTTGCTTGAAACCACTATTCAAGTGTTTGCCTGAAAGTTATATCGAGCAGAAAAAAAGAGCAAAAATGAAGTTTGTTTGCAAGTGCGGCGCGCGCAAGGAGAAAATGATTTATGAGAGAAAACAGATGTTTTGGATTTTACAAATTATGCCTTTGTGCGAAGGCAAACAGAAAGAGTCAGTTTTGGTTGGTATAGAGTGTTTGAATATATGTTGTACTTCTCATTAGCACTTTGGCTTAAAGTGGTTTATTTGGAGATTTTCGGCAAAAGCTGCGTGGGATTTTGAAACACAATACGTTTTTCATTAGAAATAAATACAATGCTAAAGTTCTCAAAAAGTGAAACCCTCCAGAAGAAAGCAGTAAATCCCTTTTTTTTATCAAATAATTTGGCACATAATATTTTGGGTTATAGTATTTACTCTGTCATTATACAAGTTGTCAAAACAAATAGCGTTGACCAGGGACTTGTGAAACGGCGGAAATACTTTTCTTCGGAAGTTATGATTATGACTGAGGAAAACAAAGAAACGGAATTGAGATACTTGTCTGTCCGAGATGTGCTCTTGTCGTCTTAAGAGAGAATAAAGTGTTACAAACAGTTTACACAAAACCCTATATTCTGTAGTTCTGATATTCGATTGTGATTTACACAACCAGATAATTTCTATCATGATGTGCTAGCTAACGATTAGGAACCATTCGATATTCAACAATAAAAGAACTTTTAAAATCTCTCAGCCATGACTCCGTTAGTTAGACTGTCTCTCAATTAAGGGTTCAAGCCAATAAATTGTTGATTTGCGCAGGTAAATAAGAGACAAGTTGCTAATGATTGGTAAAAGAGTTAACTTAATTCCAATCAAGGAAATTGTAATTATGACTGACCAGTTAAATTTGGCTTTGTTGCTTTGTTTAAGGTGGTCTATTCAAAGTAGTTATTTAAATGTTGAAATCCCTTCATATTCTTTTCATCGGTTGGAATCGATAAATCATGCTGTTTTTTTCTTATAACTCACGAGAATCAGCGTTCGACTTGGGTTTTCTTATTTATAAATTATCTTTCAAAAATCTTTTTCTTTATGAAGGGGGCAATCATCAGATTCTTTTGTAGCAAGCCATCCTTGAAACCATTCTGTCACCCAGCACGAGCTATTTCTACAACTCATTCAACGCTTCAATGTCTTTGACCCTTTTATACATGTTTATTGTAACGCATTTTTTTCAAGGTCATTATTTAACTTCAAAGTTTAAGTTGACTTTTAAAGTGACAAAGTTTCAGTTATCAGTGCATACTGAGAACTGCGAAACTGCTACTATCGCACCATAAGATTTAATTCGAAAAAGTTGAAGATGAAGGACATTACGAACTGGGCTGGGAGGGGGCAAGTTGCGATAGCTGGAGCCACGGGTCTTTGCTGTGTCTATTTTGCTTCCTTTTTCTTGTTTCATCATGTGGGCATATGCACAAGTATATATCCACCCTCGACACTTGTTTGAGGTATAAAAAAACCTTTAATTTATTCAAAAGACAAACAAACGAAAAAATTCAGTGAATAAAACGGTTAAGAACAAGTGAGGCACTAAAATTTGCGAGTTTCAGTTAATTGTTGAAGCTTAACTCAATGTTTTCACAAGTTTGTCTGCAAAACCGTCTCATATTCAATTTCTGCAATCGTGTTTGAGTCTGCTTATGTTCTTATTTATCACGTAAAGACTGCAGACTGCAGCTGAGTTGAGAAACGAATCCATTTTGTGCACACGTGACCACAAGCACATCTGTGTTGCGCGTTCTCTGTCACAACGAGGGACAAAAACCTCTAATTACGTATTGTGCCTCGTCGAAAACCAAATACCGAGGCTTTTCTTACTTCTTTTATGAGACTTTGCTTTGCAACATGCCTCGTCAATGGCGAATTTCGTAGCTGAAAGTGTCTTTTTCCCTTAACGAGAAGTTGCTGCACTAGAGTTTGCTTCATATACGAAAAAATGAATGTGTCTTCGTGCATCTTGCTGAGTTTTAATGTTCTCGGTAGGTCTTCTTAAGACTGTTTATTTACGAGGTTTGATAGACCATGAAAGAGAATATCTCAGTGGGAAAGAATGCTAACAAACTGTTAAATGTTAAAAGTTAATTTAAGTTTATTGGCCGCATTCTTGTAACTGACAATAAGAAACAGATGTACAAGAATTCCTTGTCAGTTACGGCTTAAAGTTTTCGTTACTGTTGTCATATATTTTAGTTCAAAGTTGTTTTGTCTTTTAGATTTCTTGTACTTTACGTTTGAACATCATAAAGTAAAGCTAATAATCCACATTAAAGTGTTAATTGATGGAACAAATTATCTTTGATAACTTAAAAAGCATAAAATGGAAGTAATGTGATATTGGGAAATTGACCACGAATGAGAAATTTCCTGTTGTACTTTAAAACCATGTCGAGAAACGACATAACGCAGCTTAATCTGACTTAAGGTTAAATGTTGAGAGTGACTTGCAAAAGGGAAATAAGTGAAAAAAAATCAAAGATGCAGTAAGTTTTCCGCAAAAAAAGTGAGCACAAATTGGTTTTAGAATAGAAATTTAGTTTTTTAACTCTTGTAATTAATGTAGGTATCGCATTTTATACTCGGTGGTATACAGTATGCAGCTCGTAATTATGTCGGTAATTCTCAAACAAATTTGATATTTGTTTTTCCATATCGCAGAACGCCTGCCGCACAATTAATTGTGAATGTAAAGTAATCGATCCTAAATTTGTGTCAAGCATTTGAGTTTTTTTTCCATTAAAGATTATGATAAATATGAAAGTTAACTGAAAACGTAATGAAAGCAGCTAAACTGTCAGACTTGCAACAAAAGCTTTCTATTAAACAGATACCGCCTGTTTGGTCCAAGAATCAATGGGGAATCTTCAAATATAGTTCTTACAAGATCGCTTTGCAAACACGTTTTTCTCAAAAACATATTTTAATTAGAGCTTAAACGAGAACTCCGTAGGGGAGCTATGTTGCAGAAGTTTATTTGTTATTTTTTAAAAAAAGAAACTGAAATAGTCTGAAAGGAAGTCATTAATTTTAATTACACGTTAATTTGCCATGCAAAGCTTAAATTAAGTCAAAGTATTCACATGCAATAACATTCAAACTTATTAAAAATTTACTAGACAAGAAGAGTAATGGCTTTAATATTGTAAGCACCTAAAATATTGAAAAGCGGAGCCTCAAAGCAAGTTAAAGGAAAAGCATAATCTTAATAAAAAAATACAATTTTATATCAGAAACACGAGCAATCGTTTGTCTCATTTTAAACCGCGTTGTATATGGCTTTATGACTGATTAATCCATTCCCTAGGGATGATTTGTTCCATTAAACCACAACGGCACCACTTCTAAAAGTAATATTTCATTCTTTTATAGAAACCAATCGCAGTTAAGAAAGTGAAGTAATTATATCAATAAGCAAACTTAAGGTGCGTGCTGATAAACCGCCAACTTTTCGTGCAGCTCACGGAAAAGGGAGCTCATTTTGTACAACTTTTAATTGCATATTGCCAATGCGCAGTTTCTTGATCCCATTCTTGCTACTCGATAACAAAAATTGATAAATTGCAATACAAGTTTTCAGAATAATCAGTTTTCAAACAAATTCGCAAAGGTTCGTGTGAGGTATCTAGCGTTTTCCGCTTTTAGACTGAATAACTTGAATTGATCTTTCTAGTCTGCCATTGCTGTTGACAAAATGTCCAAGTTCCGTTTTCGTCTTCAGGGTAGAAAACGTCTTTAATTAATTACTAAACGACATTTAAGACAAGATTTCAAGTCAGCTTAAACACACTTAGTTTATCTCCTAATTATTAGAATTGTTTATATTTTAGATATACATGTATATATATCGTATTTCACTGAAATGAGTTGAACTCATATCAGCTCGTGACTTGCTAACGACGTTCAGAATTTTAAGAACTTACTTTTCCAATATTTAAGCGTACATGGAAAAACATTGTGACTTAGTTTCTAAAAGCTTGGTTTCGTTTGGCGTGACAGAAGTAGGCTCAATAACTAAGTTTAATAAAGCTAAAGTTCAGTTTGTGCAATTGACGAGAACGAGAAAGGGCTGCCATACAAACTAAACAGACACCGAGTTTTCATAAATAGTCCTACATATAGGAAGTGTTTAAGAACACTTTAGCTAAACTCGACCCACCAACTCCTACTTACGATATCCCGAAGAGCGAACGAGCCTGCGGGCGATTAAGCTTTCAAACCTGCAGGCTACGAAACTCTTGGGTTCTGATCACGAATGTTTTACAAATAGTAGGCCAAGTGTTACGAATTTATATAGCACCACACAGTTTCATGTCAGACTTTTCAACCGCCACCTATTCTTCTGTATATACTTTTCCTAAAATATACAAAAATTACGAAAACTTGTAAGAGCCACATTCTTTTAAAGCTGCTAAAATGCAATAATTGTTTCTTAATTTCTATAGTAGGGGTCAGAAACAGAATTAAGAGTTAAGTTTGATAATCATTACTAATGGCCGTTCTACAATAAGTAAGTAGATATATTCAGAAAATTTAAGTTTCGTTGAAAAGTTGGGAATTCTTTGGAGAGCCCAAACATCTTTAAAAAATCTCCCTTGCAAAACGTTTCTAATTTTTGTTTTTGAAAATTTTCAATTAGTATTTTTGCGCTACCTTAAGTTTAAAAAATTCACGGTGGGAGTGTGGCGCCAAAAGCTCTTGTATGGAAAGGATACAAACAATATTTTTTTCACTATTTTAGTCAAAGAGGAAGATGGTTTCTACATAAAAACCCATATGTAAAACCTGGGGGATTGCATGAACATGGCATAACTTATCAGGAGCTTAAAGGCGGACAACGCCGTCTTTTAGCGCATTTTAATAGAAAGAATTGCTTTTGAATATTGTAAAGTTAAAATCATTTGTCAGTGCCTAGTTTTTGGAAGACCTAATTTTTGCCAATACCAAAAAACACAGAAAGTGCGGTACAGTTGTCAATCAGGCAGCCAACATTTGGTCATATCAAAGTATGGAATTCACTCAAACCTGATATCAAGTTGCTATCCATCGGCGCCTTCAAAGCCAGATTAAAATCCAGCTTCATTTCAAAATATTAGTTTAGTCTGACAGAACTCCAAGACTGAGTACTAAATACCGATGTTGTCTATATATGTTTTTGTTTAATGTTCCTGTATTATTTTTTTTCCTCTGCTTATCCTTTTCCTTTTTTTTCACTGTTTGTACCGAGTTAACTTAGATCAACTTCTTAAGTCACTGGCTACCTGACTAGTTTAACTCCTATGGTTATTTCAAGTAGTCAGCACCCACCTGAAAAATATTTCCATCCTTTTTTTAATTTACAATTGTATAACTCTGGGTGAATAAATACTTGTTGTTGTTGTTGATGTTGTCACGGACTTAAAACGGCGATGCAGAGCAAATATGTCGTATCTCACCAGGCCCCATTTTTCATTCTTGGAAGTTTGATCGACAATTTAATATCCGGACGCATACCAGTATAACAAAGCCCCCTTTCCATAGAATATAAACTGATGGATAGCAGAGAGGGAAAACTGTCTCCTCACTCCTATTTATTCTCGGATAACTAGGATCGTTAAGTTACAAATTTGGTAGCAAGGCTCCATTTTGGTTAAAGATCAGATACTATAAATCTCGGTTTTGAGGAACCGGAATGTGACCTTTTGCTTTGGAAGAAGTGGGCCTTTGATCAGTTCTGATGCTAACTGATTCGCGTTTTGTCAGAAGTTTAGGGCCATGGCAGCAAAATTAAAGACATTCAAAACTTTGACGCAGCTTTAACAATACGCAAGAAAATCACCAATAACCTGTTTGCAGACACATTTCCGCTTTGCTGGCCTAAATGGGTTAAAGACAGTTTGAAGGAGCACTCTCCCAGGTACGCGAAACATGAAGGCTTTCTCGTCATGTGTCATATATTGGTAATGGCCAGCTTGTGTTTGTCGAGTTGTTTTTGAAGAACTTAAAAACTATTTGCTTTTAATGACAACCTGAGATCGAGGTTGCTTAAAAAGCAACTAGAGATTTTCGAAAGCCAGATTGGTTTTGAAATTCCGTCACTCTGAATTGAACAAGAATTTTGAGATGGATTTCAACGAGTTTTTAATGTTCCATTCCCTTCTTGCTTGTGTTGTGTTAAAAGGATATCATTGTTTATTTATTTATTTATTTATTATTTGCTTACTTATTTATTTATTCATTCATTCATTCATACATTTATTTATTTATTTTATTTATTCATTCATTTCTTTATTTTACTTTATTTTATTTTATTAGCTTCGCCATTTGAAATTAAAAAAACTCACAATTTCATAAATACCACAATACACCTCCAACTCAGCTTAAAAATACATTAAAAATCTGAGTGTAAATAAACCTATAGATTCTAAATAGGGTCCAGGCTGAAATATGACAGTTAAACCTCCAACATATAAGAACCTTTAATTTTAAGCCCGATTTGAAATGTCGTAAAAGGGTGCAAGTTTTTTTCCGGTTTTAATCCTATCCGAACCGTGGCCGAATCGGCCCCTCACTTGGTTTTTATACGATTTAATTCTCACTACTGGATAAAGATAATGACACCAAACTTAGCAAAGTTTCGTCAAATTTCATTGGGAAGATGTTCGTAATAACTTGGAGGCAGCACCAATTAAACTGTTCGGCCATGACAACTGTAAATTAAGAAGTCACTTTTGCAGTTTTTATGTCGGTTGATTAATTCGAAATGGAGACTTAAGTTCGTTGAAATTCAATATTTAATGGTTTTCAAATTGTAACAGCCTCCCTTTGTTTTCATTTTTGGTCTCGGAAAAAACTTAACAATAACAATTTTTGTCAATATTTGTCCAATAATAGCACTCATATCTCTCTTAAGCCTCGATCGTCCACAGTAATTCGTTATCGTTTGAAAACTGAAACATTTGGGTACGTTTGGCCTTTCTGTCCACTCCCACTCCCATTTGAAGACACAGGCTTATCAATTTAGTGTGGACGGTCTTGCAAGCAATGACGGCACTGTCATCACAGCTCTTAGGATAGATGGATAGATGAATAGACAGATAGATAGATAGATAGATAGATAGATAGATAGATAGATAGATAGATAGATAGACGTTAGAATGGGTAGGGGAAAATCGTTGTACTCTTCTACTCAGATTGGAAAATACCCTTTAGTTATGGGAGTTAAATTAGACGTTCAGATCAAAATACCGGACGTTAACCAGACGTCGAGCACGTTAATGACGTCAATTGACCTTCCATAACTGAAGTAAAGTAGAGTATAAGTGTAAGTATGCACCTTATCGCCCATTCTCGTCGATAGAACGAGGCTTCATTGCTCATATTGCGACATCATTTATGCACTTCTCAGGGAACCCTATGATGTCAGTCGTGAGGTAAGCGTATGGAATTTCAGAGAACAGTGGGGTTGAAGTCACTCAGATCGAACTAAGAAAATGTGTATATGCTTAGTACATGTTCTCGATGAAAAACAGTAATTACAATTGCTAAGAAACGTTATTTATCTGCGATAAAGCGTCGGCATTTGGAAAAAAACAAAAAGCTTTCCTTTTGGTGAATTGGATGGTTTGAGTTGTTCTTTGTAGAGTTCTTTGTAAAAGTCAACAGTAACTATAAAAGTCCGTGTGTGTGCTAAGTCATCCATAACAAACTTTGAAAACTTAAAGTTATCGACAACTAACAATTTCCCTTTTCAAAAGCAAGTACCATGCAAATACCATACCAGGACTCGACGAAGGCGTTCTAATCGACAAGACTTGTCGATTAGAACGGCACAAGATCGACTGAATTCCGGTTAACTGAACAAGGTTAGACGTTTGCCTCAAAAGGCAAACTCATTTAATTTCGGTCCACCCAAAGTGTAATCTTGTTCGACGCATGTTTAACCCGGGCTTTAGAACGACTACGTCCATCGAAACTCAAAGAGTCGATCTTAAACAGTTTGGGATAAACGTCGAACTTATGCGCGCAATTGTTGAAGCTAGTTCGATTCTCGCTAAGACCGACGTATCCCTTGTGTCTAAATCGCAACGTACGCAAGCATATCTAGAAAGCTATCAGTAACCAAGAAAGGGATTTTGAAAAGATTTACAAATAGAAAATGAAGTAATAAATGAAGTTGAAAATCAGGTATAACGGAAGGAAGCTACACGAAGGAATTACGAAAACAACCCAGACAGCCGGTATTTTACTGAATATTTAAGTGAAGACGTTCCGAGATAAATAGTCATTCTTTAACTTTGCACTCGGCTTTGCTTTGTGCTACTCAAATACTCCTTTCTTGCTCCAAGCTTCGCACGTGCTGCCATTACCTGATAAAACGCGCGCTAAGCACGATGAACCATTTCTTAAATATCCAGCAAAACTGCCACGACAAAACGTTTTGGTTATTAATTTGTGAAAAACAAAAACAGCTTGCAGTCCAGGGCTCAAGCGAGAAATCGGGAAATGATATTTGAGACCTTTCAATTCGCATATTTTCGGGAGAGCATAACTCCGACTACACCTCTTCCCTACGAACTTACGCCTTCAGTAGCGCATATACGTTCCCCTCCCCCCCCCTACCAAACAACCCTTTGAAAAAGAACTAAACCGGTTAAAGGTCCTCTGAAAGAAGACTGGGAAGACAGTACGGAACAAGGCAACTGCGAAACACATTTGATTTTGGAACAAAACTGAGATTTACTGCCTCACTTTCCACATTTATCACTCATACCAATTTTTGTTTGTATAACAAGAACCTACCAAAAATCAGGGGACTCCCGGGAAAATCAGGAAGGTTGGAATGTCTGTCATCGCAGCAACGGTATCGGTCTGATTGACTAGTTATAACAGAGTCAGGTTTCAACGAAAACCCTCTGAAAAGTCTTAACAAACTTTCCGTTTTTTTCTTAGGTGGCGTTTACATGATACCGGAATGTGTTTCAAGTCCAGTAGTACAGACAAGTAAGGCCTAGTTCAGACGTCGAACTTCACATGTGCCGAGTCTAATGCTAATGAGCCATTTCTATTGTTCTAGCTCATTTGCATTAGATTCGGCAAATGAAAAGTTCGACGCCTGAACTAGGCCTTATTTACAAGTTCTCATTGTGGAATAAAATCGACACGTTAAAGGTTACGCAATTTAAAGTAAACAAGAGGCTACCATTAGCCTTAACTCGTGCCGCTGCAATTAATGCTTTGTCAAAAGCCAATCATGAACTTTTATACTAAATAACAAAGAGCAAACCTCATACACAACCACAGTAGCCTGCAAACAAGC
>JAOBYE010067120.1:8355-21089 GCA_025403585.1 Parazoanthus swiftii
CTTCATATAAAAAGAAAGACGACAATAACTTAGCGTTTGTTCAGATTTATTTTCTCCGTTTCCCCAAAGGAAAGGAATTAACACAGTACTTTCCACCTAACTATCTTGGTTATGTAACTTCATATAAAAAGAAAGACGACAATAACTTAGCGTTTGTTCAGATTTATTTTCTCCGTTTCCCCAAAGGAAAGGAACTCTGTTAATTTTCTATTTACATACTTTAGTAAAAACACGTGAGTACTGTCTTGTCTATAAAATGGATACGCAGTGAAAGAGAGCAGAGTTATGCATGGTAAGTTCAACGGACGAACTTGTGTTAAAATTGTTTGAGTTGCTTAGAAGTTTGGTGCCGCATTGACGCCGGCGGTTAAAAACAGTTTAATCCTTCATTTCATGTCAAGACATACCTTTTCAGACGAAATTTTAAGACAAACCGTCTCACAGGCCAAGCAAGACTTTCGTATGGCGTTCTCTCTAAATTGTAATATATATCACATACTTCAACATACGAATTCAGAATAACTTCAATAACCGACTAACCGAATCAACGATACCTTAAAAATCCAATAGCCTATCGTTACGTTTTAAAACCGTCTTCCACTTGGGAAGGCACTACCTCAGGTCGTCACGTGCTCGGCACGCGAAGGTCACGTGGTGCGAGGCGGCTCGCGCTTCAGTGACAGTGTGTAGTTCTCTTCTTCTGTGTTAAAAGAAGCATTGAGGAGGAAGTATTTGACATAGACGTCAGGCGACCTGGGAAACTCGTACTTAATAGCAGCCAACTGGTATTTCCACAGCTGAAGTTCCGTGCCTGTTGATACATAAGAGAAAAGTTCAAAATTGGACCCATATATTTGCTGTGAACAGGCTGCTAAAAAAACGCCATGGGCACCTGAAATGTGTGTATATATATAAAAGACATTTGCCTGGAGTCAGGGATGGCAACTATCATTTTTCAGGAACGGCCAATATCAAAAGGAATCAATCGGCCCGAGAAAACTACACCAGTCCTTAGTTAGTTGGTGTTTTTATTTAAAAAGTACTATATCAAGTTTGTTAATTGAGAAATGGTCCACGCGTGCGCCTGTCGAGGTACGGATATCGAGAAATAGATGCACGCTCGCGCCCTACAAAAAGCGCGCGAAAAATTGCTAGCTGCTACCCTCCCACAGACCATATTCAAAGCCCAAAAAATAGTCTAAATTTCGAATTAGTAGTCGAACAACTTAATAAAGTGACAAATCAACCGGATCATTTTGAAAATAGAATTGCTAGGAGTTTTGCAAAATACAGAAAAAAAACACAACCCGAGAACTTTCAAAAAATCAAAAACCTTTGATGATGGAAAATGTGGCATGGGATCTCAGAATCTGAACGAAGATTATCAAGTCTACCGAGGGCTGCCTTATGAGTACTGCTAGCTGAGAGAAGAATTTGAAAGTTGAAACTTTGCCTCATTCACCACTCCCAACTCACTCCGTCCTGTCATTTAATACTTTCCCAAAAAAATCAAAAGGTCACGTGATGTGGTCACGTGATTTTACTTACCGGACTGACCATCCTCTTCGTCGTTCTTCGGCGTCTCGATCTCCTTCCCATCGGCCTCGTCTTCCTGTTCGTCTCCATTCTCCTCCGCTGGTACTTCCGGCGAAATACTGCTGTCCCTTACAGACTGCTTGCTCACAATTTTGTTGATCCTCTCAACCGACGCCCCAGACCGCACGGGAGCGCAACTGATCGCGTTTACACTCTTACTATACGCTAGTTTTTCTGACGAGTGTCCCCGCGCAACGCGGTCCTCTTTCACGGAGTGGCTACTAAGGCTCCGCCGAACGAAACCACGGAAAAAAGAACGTTTGCCTTCTATTGATTTACCGCTCTCTGATAAACGTCTTTTCGACCTGCCGTTCCCGCTGCTGCTAACAATACTAGTGTTCGATGCACTTTCTGAGCGGCGTCTCACTAGCGGCGGTTTTTGTGATCGGCCGCCAAGGTATTTAGCGCCATCGCTATTACTACACAACGATGCTGAACTCGCGATAATTGAGTCTGAACTCGAAAGTGATAACGCTTTCTTCAAGTCGTTACCCGGGATGTCTAACATTTCCGCGCTGTTTGTCTCGCTGTGTAACGCCACGTCATGGCTGCCTTGGCGGCCGTAAAGACGACGTAAGATCTTGGAAGAGCTTCTCTTTTGTGGTTTGTCCTGTAACTTTGCGTCACGCAATTCGGAATTAGAGTCACGCTCTTTCGTAGAAACACTAGCAGTTCTTGCTGATTGGCTTCTGACGACGACCGGAGGAGAACAATGAGGAGTTGTTTCTGATTGGCTCCGACAAACAGACACATTGTGTTTCGGCGTCATTACTGTTACGCCATTCTTACGCGATTTTATCCCGTTTTTTTCGCCTTTCTGGTTGGTCGGGGTGGACTCCGTTTTACGGGCAATGGCCGGCGAGTTCTTCCCAGTTTTTTGTTTCTTCTTCTTTTGTCTGCAAGCCAAATAGGTCTGCGTTTGTGCTATTTGTGTCAGGAAATCCCCAAGAAACGGGAGACAAGGTCCGTTTGACGTGCCAAAAGCGGCCAACTCCGTTCGATATTGAGCAAAATTATCCGCCTCACCCATCAGAATGGACAGATCACGGAACTTCCTACAAAAAAGAACGAGAAAACACGCTTTTAATTCGGTCTCACGCATACACAAAAACAGGTTCCTAAACTTCTTACAGAAAGAAACTAAAGCAAACAAAGTATCATTTTGCTTTCTTTTGTCATACTTGTAAGGAATTACAGCTTCAGTGAATGGTCGGTGTTCACGGTTTTTGTAATCGCACTTCAAAATACATTAATCCACAACTATTCGTTTGGCGGTTGGAGTGTTTCAGTTTAAAACTTTGACGCTCTTTTTTGTGCAAGAATTTCCCTACCTTTTTCTCTTGGAGGGCACTTCCTTCCATGTTTCTTTCAATCGATATATCGGGGTGGACTGCAGGCCGGCCAGCACTGCCTTGAGCGAGTTGAAGTTCCCCAGGCTTCGACATTTGTCTGCGATCTATAATAATCACATTGCAGGTAGGTTAGAGTTCTGTCACCAGGGTCGTTAAAAGCAGGAACTGTTATCAACTTCAGCCTGGGCGGACGTGAGACAAACAAAGAAATAAAGTGGACAAACAAAAAACCGAAATTAATCAAATTAACAGATTAAAAACACAAAACAGACACAAGCAGTTACACAGACAAACCTGTTTCAATGCTAGTTTAAATACAGACCAACAGTTCTAAGCTAAAAGGACAAAAGATGCAGGTGTTAAACGAACGGGTTGGACAGACAGACATGCATAAACGCATAAATACATACAGACAGACAGACAGTTAACCGCCATTTAGAAGAATGTTCAACAAAAGTTCATTATCACAGGAGAATAATCACTTAAAAAAGACACCTTTGAAGACAAAATTTAATGAAAAGAAACTAAACACATCTACTGAATCTGATTGCCACACAAATAGAACAAAAACAAAAACTGCACGTGTAAAGTCAAACACATGAGTTACATGTTAAGACTGTTCAATGCTCCTAAACTGAACACAATTTCGATCTACAAATTGCAGAATCCTTCACAACTTTAGACCGCACGCGATTCCCATTTCACTGCGCATGTCCTCGGTACCAGTCACACGCACAATCCTACACTAGGTTCCAGTCCCGCGAGCTGTCCTAAACACGAACCAGGCAAAAAAAAACGAACTGAAAAGGAAAATCCCAGTCACCTGTATGGCCTTTGATACGACTCTTGCACGAGCCGTGGGCGTCTCCTCCGCCAGTATCTCGGAAGCCACCAACATGGCGATTCTGTTGAAGAACTCCACCATCGCCATCACATTAGCTGAGCGGACAAACTGAAAGTTGAACACAAAACCGTTAGGACTTTGGAAAGAGGACTAGAGAAAATTAGATTGACTTCAGGTAGGACAAATTGTAAGGAGAGCTCTATCATTGCCATCACATTAGCTGAGCGGACAAACTGAAAGGTGAACACAAAACCGTTGGGACTTTGGAAAGAGGACTAGAGAAAATGACATACTGACTTCAGATAGGACAATGTGCAATGTGGTGCTACTGAAGATTACATTGTTTAGATATTGATTGGAGAACTCCACAACAACCATCACGTTAGCTGAGCGGACAAACTGAAAGGTGAACCGTTATGACTTTGGCAAAGGGTCTACAGAAAATGACTTAAGGTAGGAAAACATTAAGATTAACTTGTTTATTTAGATATTGACTGGACAACCCCCCCCCCCCCATCGTCATTACATCAGCCGAGCAAGCTAACTGAAAGGTGAACACAAAACCGTTAGGACTTTAGGATAAGGACTAGAGAAAATATCATAATGACTTCAGGTAAGAAAATTTTGCAGATTAAACTGTTTGCTTAGATACTGATTGTAGAACTCCACTACAGCCGTCACGTTTGCTGAGCGGATAAACTGAAAGGTGATCACAAAAGGTGAGGACTTTGGATATACTGGGGACGATCATATATTGACTACACTTTAAGTAAAACTAAAAAACGACATATTAAAGATAAATTGTTTATTTAAATATTGATCGTCAATTGAGAATCCCATCGTGACCACAACGCTAGCTACGAAGACAAAAAAGGAATTTGAAAAAAGGAATTTGAAAAGAGGACCCGCGGCCAGAGAAAATAACATTGTTACAACAAGTTAATTGGTAAGCTGCAAGGCAAATATTCAAAAATACAAATAGTTTACTTAGATATAAAGCTATTTCAAAAAAAGTTGTCATAGTCAATAGTTGATACTGGAACCGAAAGGAACTATGGGGGTTCAAGGGGCACACACAATATACTGCTATAAGCACTGACTTTGCATAATGCAGAGTGTAGGTTCATCACAAAAGTCTTGTTATCACCACCATCATTATCATTATAAATTACCACTAAACATTCCTTTCGGTTGCAGTTTACCTCTCTTTACATAGCTGTGTATTGAAACGTTAATATGGACTAGATGTTTAGAGCGTTAGCGTTCAACAGCTTTGATGCAGCAGTAGATTACAATATTTTACAGGAAAGAGTAGCTCTCTCCATTGTTCATTTAGTTATACTTTAAGCATATAATATAGAAAAGAGGGCCACTGTGAGGCGAATCTTAGCCCGAGATTTCACGAGATAATAGCAGTGAATAACATGCGGTGTCATCGAAAATCAAATTTCCAAGTTAGTTCAGTCCACTGTCACATCGCTCTTATGGCAAGTACTTCGATGTCAAACAAAAATTTCATCAATTTGCATCGTAGGGTTCGTGCACATATCTTAAACACCGAGCGATCCTGTAGCTGATGGCCGAGGGTCTAATAACATTTATAAAGCTCTTCTTTGGCTGAAAGACAATACAAATCAACCAATCGTGAGAGTGATTTCGCTTGCTTGATTTGTATTGTCTTTCAGCCAATGAAGAGCTTTATAAATGTTTCAATACTGACAAGTTGAGACCCTTAGGCCTTCCGATATTGGTGTATCTTTCATGACTTTCTGGGGTATTTAATTTCGAAAAATCCATGAGCTCAAATCCGAAAATCGACCGAAAGCCGATCGATTGTAAAGTTGTTTCGCAGACCAAAGGTTTCAAGACGGGAAAAAGTTAAGACATAAATTGATTTACTACGTATGTTCAGAATGCTGGGAACGTTTCTATTATCAATGTAACGTTGCCTTTGCTTTTAAGGAAAAGCACATCATTTATTTGCATTTTGCCACCGCAATAAACATAAAGAAAAGATCAGAAGTCAGTTTCTCCTTACTTTGTCCTTTGTCATCCAACCGCACGTGGACAGCTCGTGCCAAGGAATCCTAATGAGAAGTTCTTTGTCTATCAGCGTTAGCTCCTGAGCACACGCGGATGCGTTAACATCAATAAGCTGCAGTGGTACCTCACTGTCTGCCGTCTCCAAGCTAAACCGGTCTTCACTTACAGGGCTAACGGCCCTGTCCGTGCCTTCGTCATCGAGCGATGTGGACTTGAGGATGGGAGAGAGGATTTTCTTCACAAGCTTCTTTTTCACACTCCCTACAAACAAACAGAAAGTATTAAATCAACATTAAGTTTTTTAAGCACAAAAGAACCTAGTAGCTTGGAGTTTTGAACTAAACTGCACGCAGTCTCTATTTTTCCTTTAAATTCGTCGAGAGGTCTAATTCTGAACCTTCCCCCAAGGTGCATGCGTGTATCATTTTTCCCGCCAAAATAAGCGCACGCACGTTCGCCCTTTGCTCTTGTACGAGTTGAAGACTTTCAGGGTATCAATACTTTTGGTTGTTAACGAAACTGTTGACATTTTGCAAATTTTTCACTCTTTAGACTTGTTCTGCCAGGTAATTTGTATAGTACGCAGTAGATTGTGGACTCCATAACATGTTTTTCTATTGTACATAGTTTTAATTATTTTGTTAACTATCTTAGCTTACGGGATTCTATGTTGTGAATTTTTCAGTCTTTAGACTGATTCTGCCAGGTTATTTGTACAGCACACAGTAGATTGTGGACTCCTTAACATTTTCGAAAGCATCTTTTTAAATTATATCACTTTGGTTTCTTATTGTAGTTTTAGCTTGTTAACTATCTTAGTCTACGGGGTTTTATGTTGTGATTTTTCGAATGAAATTACAACTAACTGTTACAATATAGCAAAGAAAGGTAAAGTCAAATCGAAGCAAAACTATAATTGGAACCTTACTCAGTTGAAAATAAGCGTGATATTGTTTGTGACGTTCTACATCCTGTGACGCCATTGTGACATAAGATAGGTACATTAAAACAAAAATTACTTTAATATATTGATATTTTTAATTCTCCCTAATGACTCTAAAATCAACGACGCACAATACCCGCTCATTTTTATTTAAACGTTTTAGCAATCTCGGGTCATAAAAGATGTTAAAAGCACTCCATGGGTAAAGAAATAATAAAGAAATAAACTATTAAAACGGCTAAATGAAAGTTACAAGTTACCATGGGCTTTAGGATAACTGTGATTTATAGCCAGCGAAAACGTTAATAAACAATAAAGTTTCCCAAAGCTCTGATGTGTCTTATTATCTGTATATCAGCCTCTCATTTCAGAGTGTTCGCTGCAAACAATTCCTCTCTCAGTCGCCATATTTTAACTGATCGATCTGACTAATGCCCAGTTCACAACACGGCCAAACGCCAGAAGGCCACACTTAACCTCAAAGCTAGGAACTTAACCACTACATATTTTCATTTACTCTTCAATGAGTACTGAAGTGTTGCGATAGCAGACAAGATGACAGTGCAGAAATCTGCTTACTGGTAAACGCTTGTCGTTTAAATAATTGGTGCAGGAGAATTCTAAGTTAGAACAACTATAGAGAAAATCACTTCCACAACGGAATAGTACAATGCACAACGACTGACGAGTTCTGCTGTCTGCGAAATGCACACTGTTAGATGAGAGATGGGGCCTCGAATGGGTAAAAAGAGGAGCGGTACAGGGGGGGGGGGGTGGTGGTGGTATCAGTAAGTGAGAGAGGAACTAAGTGCACGAGATCCAGGCTGTTGCCTCAAACAGCTTTATAGTATATCCTTGATGTGCTTGGAGCAGAAAGCCAATCAGTGGATAACTCACAAAAACCTTGGGAGCGAGAATTAGAAACTCAAGTGTCTCAATAAAACGCGCACCGAAACGAGAAATGGCAGTTGCGTGCGACTCAGCTGGCCTGGCAGAATTTTAAAATTCATTAGCTAAAATGAAGTGATAAAGGAAAAAATCGAAAGAAAACTAAACTGCCAACTTATTTGAATAAAAAAACATTAAAATTTCCAATAATTCAATTAGTTAACGTGTTATTTAAAAGTCTGATATGATATACATCTGCATTTGTCAGTACCACCAACAAACAACCGATATATTTTCATTTTAGAGTTCCGATTTTGTAACACTGCGATATTACCACAGCATTCATATTGTTTTATTGTTCGTATTACTATGTAACACTAATTAGGAGGACTGTCGCTCAATATATCTGACAGAGAGCATCCCATCATATATCAATTATATTAAGATGTAACGCAACTAATTTTAATGTGGTTTTGGCTGGGAAAAATTTCGAAAAGGAACTACAACAGTATTATCACTGAGCCAAGTAAGACTAGAGATATCCGCGAAAACAAAAATATTTCATAAGAACACGGCTTCAGAAAATTAGAAGAACAGTTTTTCACCTATCTTTAATCTTCCAAAACTGAGAAAAAGAAATTCAGTGTGTTTGTATTTCAGCTGGTCGGATACCAACCGCACGTGACTAAGAATGTTTTGATCAACACATATGATATTTGATGCCTTACTGCTGCCAAACTTGCTAAAAAGGCAACTTAAATCATCCTTGATAACCCCAGAAGATCAATAATCTAAATTTATGCCTCGACAAAAGCTGACAGACTACAAAACTTGACTAAAATCTCGACTGAAAAGTGCAGTAGTACATACCGATATATTCCCAAGTCTTTAAGTTAAAAAAATCAGTCAAAACCGACCAAATCCTAAACTGCGAACGTGTATCATTTCTTCATTTTTTTTGGATTTCGTCAATTTTTACAAGATGTAAAGCAAACGCTTAAAGCTATGACTGAACTGAAATCAATGATAAGACAAGTTCAAGGAACAACGAAGAGTTTGTCAGAGGTAGTGCTTCACTCTGAACCTTAAATAAAAGAAACTTAAACAAACTATTGCACGCAGAATAGCTAGCTTATCTACAACTTCAACGTTTGCTTTCTTCATTTAATTGTGTAAAGTTAAAATCCTTTCAACCGAAGACAAGGTTATTGAAATATTTGCTAAGATCTAAACACGCGCGCATTTAAACCAAATAAGGGTGATCAATGAAGCAGCACCAAAAACAGTTACAGCACGAAAGCGGAACAGTAAGAAAGGTGAAGTTACAAACAAACACATTCATAGTGCGCAAATTCTATAAACATGTGCAGAAATACTTGGCTTCTTGCAAGAAATCCAACAAAAAACATTATTCTGGCGCCTTCCCTCACGAACAGGCCGCAGGCTAAATATCCCCAGTTAATGAAACTCAAGTGTCTTTATGGCGTAAGTTTAAATGTTTTCTCACAACACAGACTATTTTGCAATTCACATATGTAAGTAATTCTTCGTATATTAGAGCAGCAGAGTCTGACTTCATAGGAGATCATATACCATAAGCAAACACTGAAGCAGTTTCTATCATTTTTAAAAAAAAAAACTGAAATATTTTTCGGAGTTTCATGAAAGATCTTGTGGGAACTGAAAGAGTTTTATGTACATAAAGACACTACAACTCGGCATTTTAATACAAGCTGGGAATCTTTTAGCAAACTAATACTGCGCTTACATAAATCCTGATCTGAAAGACCGTGAACAATCCAACAATGAACTTCATTTTACCTTCAGAGCTTTCCCATAAAATTGAAAGCCAGCAATTGTCATGTAGCGAAACAAGGAAAAAATCGTAAGGCCTGGAAACCCAGAAGATCAGCCCGACCCATTTTAATTGAAATTTAAATCGCCTCAAACACAGCAAGATGCATCATTTTCGTTTGAGACACGACGTTTAAACTCAAACCACACAGAGAAATGAGCTAAAACTGGGGGCAAAATACCTGGAAGTCCAGAATTCCACATTAATATCTGCCACAAGAAAACATCTGTCGAGCTGTCAACACACGAGCGACGATATACAACCTGCATGTCTTTCTCCTTTGCAAGGGATTCGGAACTTCTCTTAAACGACGACGCAGAACCGAAACAGCTACACGAGAACCGAAATAATTTTGGCCGCCGTACCATCATAGAGTCAGACAAATGTTCAAGATTCCGAGAGAGTTGTCGCTACACACGCATGACTGGAATTCTAATTTTCTTCTGCTTCCTTGAGTGCTGTTTCGCAGCTTAAAGTTAAAAGCGCCAATATCTCATTCGACGCTCTTTTCCAAAAGAGGCCAGAACATGCCGGAACTTCCCAGAGGGGTTTTGGCGTGACAGCTTACAACACAACTTATTAGCATATTAAACTTTTCACAAGGCGAACGCATCTTGTTTACAAGCCGTCAACGATAATACGGTTTTATCGGGTTACATCGTGTGCGAACGCGCATCAGCCCCAAATCGCAGTCAGAATTAGAGAATTAACAAACTAAACATAGGACTTTACCCTTGCTACAAGGGTTTTCTAACCAAATATCTGCGATATTAAATAATTTCCTCCCCTTAAATTCAACGATGATTGCGTCAACTTTCAAATTATCCACAACCCACAACAAAAACAGTGCGCTTTATGGCGGCGCGCAGGTGTGTTTGCTGGAGTGGTAATTTATTGTCTTAAATTGCGGTTATATTCTCCACTCCTTCATCATCATATCATTTGTCATCCTTGGCAATAAAGTCAAGCAATCTATTTTCTCGTTCCTATTAGAGAACTGGAAGTCAGATAGGTTTTGGGGATCGAAGCGGAGGACATTAAATAATTGACAAAATGAAGTATTTCTGTTAGCATGCCTTGACTGAAAAGATTTTGCCCTGAACACCTTCTTTAGTTCTCGGTAAAAAAAACGGCTGTAAACGATAAAAAAATGCAACAAACTTGAACTTTTCGGACAAATAGAAAGAATTTCGAAGCCATTATTTGCGGAGGGAAAAAAGAAAATCACAAAATGAAAACGGAGTTTTAGACCGAGTTTTCGACTATTTGGAAAGTTACAAAAATTACCTCATTCAGATGACGCGAGTTTTTGATAAAATCAAGCCGCTTTTGTGCTTAGACTTCATGCTTTCCCCAAGTTTTTTCTCTAAAAGATCGGACGAAAAGTCTTTGCGTGCAGCAACACTTGTAAAGACTGCTGATGAAATTGACTAGCTTCGCTTTCAGACATTGGGGGACTAATAATTTCAAATATACTTAAGTAACTTGAATCATGAGCGAATCTGGCCCACTAATTCAAGTGGGTCCGTTGACCCTACTTCTTACGTTAACATGGGCGTGAATGTTCGTGAAAGAACTCGAAAATTTTTTATCGCCAAGTGACTCACTACAAAATCTACAATTTCCCGTTCACCGAATTTTCTTTGTTATTTGTACTGTGCAAACAACCACGAAATAACATACTTCGACTGGGGAAAAAACCTCGATGCATAGGTGATTTTCATTACAATTTCTTGTTCTATATACATGTATGGCTGGAACCTGAGAACTCGCGTTGCATCACGGTCGTTAACGGAGCTTTAAGCGTTTTTTCTACTTTAGCTGAGGTCATCAATGTAGCCAAAAGCACAAACACGTACAAGTCTGAACAAAAACTAAACTTGATAGAGGATTGTGATGTGACAACAAAGTGATCAACGGCTGAACTAGCGTTACAACCTTAGTCGTCACGATACTTCGTTCTGCTTATGATATATAAACAAAAGTGCAGCCATACTCTTTGTTTAGCATTTAAATACTCGGATTTTACTGAAATTCCTGTGTCCTCAATTCTTAGAAAAGTGTAACAGCAAGCGCTTCTACGTTTCAACTGGGGAGCAAACTGAATGGCCATATAATTGGCTTTTGGTGTTTTGTCAACTGGTTCACAGTCTGAGAAACATGTTACACAAAACTGCAAATACTTCTTTCCTTTAAGCGTACAAGCAAAACGAATGGCTCGAACCGTCTTCAGCAGAAGGGGGGATTCTTATTATTACGTGGGCTATGACACGTTCCTAGCTGTAGCCTTCTCATTTCCTTTCATTTCTGAATATAGCACAGATCATACATGACCCTGAGATACCCCTGCGAATCAATACCACATCCGGTGCATCATAGTTTGCGTCACTCCCACTGGGAATTATCGGGGGTGTTTCCTCGAAATTTAAAACTTTGTGTTCCCCGGACATCCTCTGTCCTCCCCTGTAGGTGTTTGGTTAAACATTAATCACCCGACGCCCATTCATCAAATCCAAAACACATGTCAAAGGACCTGGAGGTTCATGTAAACTCAACGACCACTTCGAATAACATTTATTGCATCACCTAGACTTTCTGCAACAAACTCAACAATGAATAATCTGGCCGCAAATAAAGTGACCGCTTTCGCGAACGCCTACTAGATGTGAAAAACAACAAATCAGACCTTTCTAAACCAGTTGCAAGACACTTCAACCTTTCAGACCATTCACATGAAAGTTTGCAGAATCAACCTACACCTAGGATGTAATGAGAGTCACAAAAAGAAAGAACAAGACATATTTTCAAACTCGGGACCGTAGCTCCCCCCAGAATTAATGAACGGGTTTCATTCACTTAATTTCAGACATTTCTCGACCAGTTAAATGCTACAAATTCCAACCAATAGCATGGCCTGACTTTTCGATCCGCATAAATTAATACCCCACTGTTTCCCCACAATCCCTCAGTTTGCACTGACAAAGGGCTTACGCCTTACACCAAACCTCACGGCGAAAAACATACCATATCAATCAGTTTGCACTGACAAAGGGCTTACGCTCGAAACGTCAGCCTTACACCAAACTTTACGGCGAAAAACATACCATATCAACCAGTTTGATCTGACGAAGGGCTAACGCTCGAAACGTCAGCTTTACACCAAACCTTACGGCGAAAAACATTCCATATCAACCAGTTTCATCTGACGAAGGG